>JAOWAW010103760.1:0-14854 GCA_028565695.1 Nicola tetela
ACACGTCCATTAATATCACTCACACCATTACAGTCCAAACTGATATCACTCACACCATTACAGTCCAAACTGATATCGCTCACACCATTACAGTCCAAACTGATACCGCTCACACCATTACAGTCCAAACTGATACCGCTCACACCATTACAGTCCAAACTGATATCACTCACACCATTACAGTCCAAACTGATATCACTCACACCATTACAGTCCAAACTTCCTACCTTGAATATTGATAGCTGGCCACTTCAGCCACTAAATCCATAATGAACAAATAATGCACTCAGACGAGTAGAATAAAGAGCTAGAGGAGTTCAAAAGCAAACCTGTAGAATCCCATGCAAGTTAGCTTTTCTACTAGGATAGGCCATAGCACTCTTGTTTACAGAAGTTCGGTCACCACATGCAGGAGACATTTTCAAAACGTTCAAGTGAATGCCTGGCTTTGGATGCCCACACACATCAGTTTTCATACAGTCCACAGATGTATATTGCTCCAGGAAAGGTCCAGTCCCCATGCCACAGTTTGTTTACAGACTAATAGAACTGTAGGCAAGGAGCGCTTGAAGCTACACAGTTTATAAATGAAAGCCTGACTGATATGGCTGCCTTGTTGGTAATTCTCCCCATGAATGGCCAAACATTTTCACTTGAGGATTTCCTCACAAAGTAAAATGTTTCCCTTCATTTTCTTCTGTACACCAAAGCTGCCTCCTGAACATCATCCTCTACACTTTTAAACAATATTGAGTGCTGCATCAGATTCTTTGCCATAAAATGGTAGGCAGTGACTGCTGAAGCAGATTAGGCATCCTTTACAGGTGCTGGATTCTGAGGGAACACCTCTCAGCTCCAGTCACATAGATATTCTAAGATCATTCACAACACACAAAGACATTGAGAACTGCAATAAGAACATGTTGACCAGCTACAGACAAGTGTGTCAATGCAAAACACTCCACATGTGATGTTACCATATTCCCATGGTGATGTGGTTTAAGGAGCATACATCACAAATATATAAGCCACCCAGCCATTAACAACTTACCACAAACTGCTTGGACATCAGGTCAAGGTGAAGAGTCGATGGCCAATGCTTGGTATTCCTGAGAGCAAACAATAATCCTATCAACAACTATCTTATTCTTGATTTTCTTTCTTTGATTGCTTCTTTCACACTTTCTTTTCTCATAAAAAGCAATGATAAGAGAATTAGCAACATCCACCTGTCTCGTCCTTTCTCTGCTTAATGTTACTTCTCTTTTGGTTTCTTTCCACAATTCTGCACAACTACAGCAGAACTAGCACACACTTCACAATATGTTGAGGGAGGAATTTGTCATCTGTCTGGCACACATCATGAAGAACAGTTGCTATTTGGAATTTGTGTCAAGTGTAGAGCTTTGCCTGTCTGTCTGCCCAATTCACTCCTCTCTCTCTCTGTCTGTCTCTCTCTCTCTCTGTCTCACTTGTCTTCTCTCATTCTCTCGTTCCCTCTCTCTTTGCGTAAAATTCAACTCACAACTGAGCATCTCTTCTGATGTGCAAATGACATGCTAAGTCAATTGGCCCAGAGTTCTGTACAAACAAACAAAAGAGGAAAAAACTCACTCTTTTTGTCCTCCATCAACAAACACAAATGTAAGAACGAAAAAGATCAATTTCATCACGAGATGCTTTCCACATATCTTATAAGATAACTAAAAGAGACATGAGAGTTTCACTGTAAAATAAACCACTAACAAGTGTATCTCTTCGCCGCCACCGACAGTCACCAGTCCACATGATCTTGTGCTATGTCGAGATGAGACACCAAACACCATGTAAACAAACAAAAACAAAAACAAAAGCAAATAAACAAACAACCACACAAACACATACAAACATAAACACAAACAAGAACACACCGGCATGAGAAAAACGGAGCACATGTAGACACTCCGTCATGGAGTTTAAGTTGCTGATCAAACAGCAGAGCTCCCCTACCACACTAAACACAACTTGATTCTTTGCAAGGAATGCCAGTCATTTCATCTCTACGACATGCTCCTTCTCTTCCCCATTTTCGCTGAACTCTTTCTCTCAACACCTCATTCTTCTAATTGAGTGTAAAGTTATCACTACCGCTTAGCCTCGAACCCGGCTCACCCAGCTTTTTGATATGACATAGGCACGAGGAAAGGGCCTGGCAGCCAGTTAAAATAGACACATGAATCATAGTGCCGGTAGTCAGAAAACTGACCAGTGTAGAACTCAACATGCACCACTCATACAGCTGTGCTGCTCATCGAAAATTGAAGCTGTGCTGGCGATGTGCAATTCATCAGCAGATATGGATCCTACTGGTCAGTTGGCCTAGAGCGATGTATACATGGATAATGCTTGAAGTTGAGTTTGAAGTAGGAGTTGACAATCATGCAAGGACTAGAAAAGTGAGTCTGCAAAGAGGCGGTAAAAGCTGACGGCCAGGAAAGTATTGCAGAAGCAATCCACCACTCTTAAGCTTGCACTTCTTATGGTATTACATTTGGAGAAGGAGTGAAGGCAATGTGCTTCAAAGTGATTGCAAGGCATGACATAGCGTAGTCGCTGTGTTTACAACTGGGTTTGCCAGTGAAAACTTGGTAAGCAATTTACAAGTTGTTTTGAACGTATGTGCGCTCTTGGATCACGGGCTAAACCACCTACCCACATACTGTTTTAATGATTAGTAATTTGGTGGCCTTCATGGAAGACCAACTCCGGAGACCCAAGACTTCGTGCGCACACAGTCCATTGTCAGATTGTGGCCTGAAGAAGGTGGCGTTTGCTTTTTTTCTCTCTTCTGAGTCTTTCTGGCTATCATTTTAGAGAGATAGGTGGGGATTGAAGGTACAACCATGTGCATAAACATACTGTAAAATCATGGATAAAAGCCGCAGCTTATTTTCCTTGAAGCCACATCCAGCAGCAGGCCTCTATTCAAATCAGGCTTCTATTCAAAACGGGCTTATATGCAACCAATACTTTGCTGTAGATGTGCACAAGCCAGTCATTGCAATTTTAATATCCATGCCATAAAATTATAATGCCAAAAGTGGCAAAAACTTGAACACAGTACAGTAAAACCTGCATACAGTGTCCTTCGCAGCGCACGTCTGCAGGCCCAGCTTCAACCTGGGGCAGAGTGCTAGCGTGCAGCCCACAAACACTCAGCCTACAGGATGTGATCGATTGTGTACATACACATACCGTACTCATTACACCAAGGGCTGGTTTTACTGTAGATCTCATGATTAGAAACCGTGGCTTATATTCAAGATGCGGCTTGTATGCAGACAATGATGCAGAAAATCGTGCTTATATACACGACAAGCTTCTATTTAAATGCGGCATTTACACGCAATTTTAACGGTACGAAATGACCAGACTTACCCTCAGCCCATTTACAAGCACAGAGACAGACATGCCAACTGTCCTGAAGACAGCAATATAATTTGTCTCCCCAGGATTGAGAAAAGACGAGGAATTTGTAAGCGAGGCAGGGAGACGCGCACAGTCCATCAATGACCTAAATAAAGCCCGTACATGTAACTAAGTATGAATTAGGGATGTGTAGAGAGAAGGAAAGATGGGCAAGGTGAACTTGCACAAAGAAGACAGTAGAGTGACACATTGAGGAGATACAACTTTGGAGCAGTGGAACAGGAAACGCAAGACACAAAATGAACAAACAAATAAATTATAGCCGAGCTAGGCAAAGATGGCCTGGTGATCACAGAAATAGTGTTTTGTATATTCTCACTTTTTGCAGGTCCACGGCTTCATTTGACACTGGGCCTTGCCGGTTGACAAAGCTGTTCCTGTTGCAACTTTTCCTTCACTGTATGCAGAAGTATCTGCATTGCAATCCAATTCACCAGTAAAGGGAACAGTAGTATTCGAGCTGACTTATCACAGAAACTCCTGTTCAGCAGAGTTGTGACGATCTCGTGAAATCGACGCCCATCACATGCGGGATAGAGTCAGGTTATCATGCTGAGGTGTTGCTGTTGTACACCACCAAAGTCAACATTCTTAAGTGATGGGTCTTTTCTCGACCACTTGGTATTACTCTGTGGTGTTTTCGCAGTCACAGAGTAAAACCTGTGGATCTTGCCCGTTCAGCACCCGCTTGCGATGCTTGTGCACAGGCTAGACTTGGACCACTTTGCTAAACTCCTTGAACTTAGGCCAGTTAAGGCATAGACCAGGGCACTCGGCTGGTCACAGTGCGCATGGTACTGTTTCCTAGCAACGCTGATCGATCAGAAGTTAAGTTAAGTTATGTTTGGATGTTAAATTAGCTTGTTCCAGTGCGCCAGTTCTCTGGGATTAGAGCCAAACATAGCTAAACTTCGATGTGCTGCTTCCCGTTCCCATAGAGAAGGTATGGACAGTAATGGCGGACAAAGAAGAAGCTGAAGTTTTTACTTGGAATTCAATGCCAGGAACTCTGAGAGCTTTTGAACAGCCTCAGTGGAGTTGGTAGATGACTTGTCATGATTTTAATCACAAGATGCAAAGATTTGGAGAAGAGTTTTCTGGTAGACTCATTTTTTAAGGTAGTTATTTTGCCAAATTGAGCCACATGAAACAGTTTCAGAACAGAAATGACCCTACTGATAGGTTTGGCTTTGTATGATAAACTGTTGTGGAAAGTCTCATTGCTGTAGAACTAGCAGAAGTTGGTTAAGGAAAATTAAGGTTTTCGCGATCACAGACTATACCTTAACCGACCTGAGAACTTTTCAACAATGCATGACATTTGTGGAAGCAGGACCGTCACAGAAACCCAAGTTGTTTAGGAGACATGAGTGAAACCTTGAAAAGCCTTCCAATGTCGACAGCCAAATGTCATTTCCTTCCTACCCACCTCAGAAAATATTGCAGTACTATAGCTAGTAAGGCTCCCCTACGCAGGACAAAATCAGCAGGTGGATGACAGTCGACCACTGCTGATCATGTGAGCTGCCCTCCATTCCCAACGAACTCAAGTTTTGTCATGTTTGGAAGCTCTTCACATGCCTGATGTGAAGAAACCAGCAATGAAGCACAAACGGAAAACCATGTCTGGCACAGAAGCTTTCATTTGCGCAACTGTCAGGTTACAGAAGTTTCAACTATCGGAAATGGGAGTGTTCCGAAAACCTCGGGCAATCCCCAAAGTTCAGCCAATCAGAGTGCTTTCATTTTAACTGTCCTCCAGGACCTTCCTGGCACCTACATCATATCAAAAAGCCAGGCAGAGCTGGGTTCGAGGCTACACCACCAATATGGTTTGCTCATCATATGATCAAATACTCTACCCAAAGAGTCCCTTTCTTATGACCGTACTCTGTGCTGGATAAGAAAACAGTTTAACTGAGAAGGAAAAAGGAAAATATAGTATTCAGAGCAGTTTAGGTATACACATGCACATACACACACACACACATGCACACACACAGACATATACCCACACACAGACTTACACCAGCTGGAGGGCCCTCCTGCACTCCTCGGGCGTAGAATGGTGCACAAACACCTTCATGAGTCTGGTGGAAGAGAAAGAAAGAGAGAGGCAGGAAGGAATGGAGTGAAGTGGGAATAATCATGAGTCAGCACAACAGCAGCAAACAGATGCCAACAACATATAAGTCAAGATCAATCTGCACTTGGAAAACTTGGATGCTGCACCAGCCACAGAACACAACTTCAGCACAACACGCTTCCCATGTTAAAGTTCAGTCATTTGGGAGAAGAATCACACTTCTGAAAATGTACAGCCACTGCAACAAAATTCCCATGTATAGGCCAACCTCTGTTAGCCTGTAATGCTCAAGACGTACAAAAAATTATGTGTTAATGGGCTTTATGTGTCAACAGAATTACTTGCTAATGAGTGTCCACCATCTTGTTTCGCAGGACCTTATGTGTTAACGGGTTGTGATGATAATTTTAAAATTGTAAATGGCAGCAAATCATGAATCTGTCTACAGTCTCAATGTGCCTAGCTATATAGTATTGTGAGTTGACAAACATCTTGCAGTGTAAATAGAAGTAAGGAGGAGGAGGAGGAGGAGGAGGAGGAGGAGAAGAAGAAGAAGAAGAAGAAGAAGAAGAAGAAGAAGAAATTATCAATCTTTATAGAGTTTTTCCACGTGTTGCACTATTTTTTGCTAATCCTCATTAGCACATAACAGCTGGGACAGGGTAAAAATTACTTGCTAATGAGGTTTATGTTCAAATGATTGACACTTGCTCTTTCAAAGACAGACAATGCTGAATGTTAATGAGTTTCGCCACATCTTACTGGTGCCATGTCAGCAAGTTTGTCATGTCAGTGCTGCGCCATTGATCATGATGTACAGCTTTTGCAACCATGCCGACACACTGTGCACACGATGTTTTGTCTTCCTTTGGGCTTGTAGGTGCCAGCAGCACCTCAGTCCACCAAATGGAACTAAACCACAGTATCTGGTGCCTAGACTACTATCATGATTGAAGAAATTGTGATGATGAGTGGACATTCCCAATCAATGTTATGTGCTAACAAGGAAACTGTGTCATCTGCGATGGAGGATCTGTACAGTTAATGAATTTACGTGTTATCAAGCGATCTGCACATACATTTCTAATGAGCACTGATCGGGTCATGGCAATGATTCATTCAATCAAGGTTTACGTGCTAATGAAAGTCACGTTATCGGAGGTTGACCTGTACACGGGAAAAAGTACAGTTTCACACCACGAAACTTGAAGCACAGTTAGACTATGATTACCCTTGTCCCTACAAGCCTTGCAACAATGAATCACAGCAATGTATCACAGCATTAGCAAGACCGGCTGCTACTCTTAGATAACCCATTGAGTTACAGTCATGCACACATGGCCAAGAAGTCCATGACAAAAACTGTTTATCGATACAGAACTGGCTGCTTTGTTGCAAAGCCCAACGCCATAGCAATGCATAAGCACACACACTACGAAGTGTAACAGCCAGGATAACTCTGAGGCTACAGATATACATTTCCACACAAAGAATTACTGCACTCACTCCTAGCATAACACCCATTGCCTTAGTTACAGCTGTTTTAAGGAAGGCTCACCGTTTTCAAATCGAACTGCACGAGTAAACCGCAAAGGTGACACAGTTCAAGTCGATGAGGACAAATGTCCAAGTGACGAGCTCGTAGGCGTGCTCTCTCGTCACTGAAACCACAGCCATTTTCACATGAGACAATCTCATAGTCACACTCCTTGACGTGAATCTGTGAACAAGCCAACACCCATTTGCCTCTTTACAAATTGTGATCACTCTCCACTGACATCGCCAGCAATGCAATGACACGTACACAATGAGTGCCCGGCTTTTTGCTACAAAATTTTTATCGACACATTTTTACTCGCCCATCCTTTTGACTGAGCACTTCTCTCTTTCTTATGCATCGTCTAAGAGACAAAAGGTCCCGATTCTCCAACAATCTTAAATGAGTTCTGCTGAGCTTACCTATCGATTTCACCCAAAAATTATCGTAAAAACAAAGTAGAACAGGCAAGCAAAGGAAGCCCGAGAATTGAAGGTAGGTCAGCATAAGATCCACATACATTTCCTTCTAGAAATTCCGTCTGAGTCAACTTCAGAGAAGCACCGCACTTCTTCCAGACAAGATGACAACTTTCCAGCATGCCAAGTATTTTACCCGTACTACAGACAGCACAAAAAGCAAAATATCTATCGACAAGAGGGAGCTCTACCCCCAAGCAAAGTGGCGCGAAGAACAGAAAAAAATGCATAACCACTTAGGCACGCAGCCACCATGCATGGAAGGCCACTGTTCGTACAGCAGGCGCTTTTCTTTCTCTTTCGCTCCGAAGCTCTTGATGTCGAATGAAGCCGTGACCTTGCTAGCTCATTTTCCTATATAGCAATCGCCATTTTCAGTAACCTAGTGAACCTAGAGCGAGCCAGTGAGCTTGCTGTGCACGTGAGCAGGCTGCAGTGATCATACACTGATAGTCAAAAGAGAGAGCAAAAGCCCGTGAAGTTCGAGTTTCCCACCACAAGGGGCAGTGATGGAGATTTTGCAAAAGAAAATTTGCTGTCGATGCTGCCTAGATTGGCTTGCGAGCATTTAACCTTGTTAGCCAGGTGAGAAAAGTTGTTCATTTCTAAGACTAGATGTGCCACATTCTGGCTAACAAATCCCTGCTCCTTCCCTTTCACCAGTGTTTGACGATGTCCATGATCAGTCATGTGGTGGCTGATTTGCAGCCACTAGCGTCTGTGGCAGTAAACAGTAGCATAGTGTGTAATTCGAATTCTGTACTTGCAGCTTCACAGCTGGAGGTTGCACGTTCTGAGCTCCAGAGGGAGCGCTAGCACTCCTTTCGTGGACTATTCCTATAACACAACGAACTACCCTTTATTTATGTAAAGCAGGAAGCCCATCCATCAATAGAGAAAAGGCTGACTACAGTGGCAGTCTCTGCGAATCAAAAGCCACGCAATTTGTGCAAGGCCAATCACAGCAAGGACAATTTTGTTGCAGGTAAATTGGAACTGAATATACATTAACAGGAGCTACATCAAGTCAGTTTTTGACTCATTTTTTTTGGTACGGTATACTGATTGCACAGGCAAATTTTACAACTTGAAGCTCAAAACAAAGGACCTCATCGACGTTAACTGTTCCATGGTTCAGGCAACAATAATACCCTGCCTCTTTTCACGTCCTGGAACCGATTCCTTCCATCTTTCCACCAGTTTGAGCACTAAGAAGCAGCTGAATTCAATGCCACATAACTCGCATACATATGCCGGTGCATGTATCAAGATATACGTACGCATACATATACGCGTGTGCGAGCTCTTGATCGTTGCCTAGTTATGAGTTAACCATGCATTGCTCCATCTCGCTCGGCATGTCACATATTGCTGGCGATGGACTACAATGAAGCTGGCAAACATACATGATCCATCACTGATCCGTATATGTCACAGGTTTGATGCTGAACACTTGCATACATGGCTACGCTGCGTTCAACAGCGCAGACCAGATCTTTGATTCAATTTCAGGCCTAAATCCTTGCTATTCTTCTGCTTCCCTCTAGCTTCAAAGCAGATTTGGAGATGAGTATACAATAGATTGCATGGGTGGTCCAGAAAATCACTAAGCTGCATGCCAGTGTCATGGAGCAGTCTTGTGCACATGCTAGCCATCTGACTGGCTGCCTTACCAGGTGACTGTACATCAAGACCCATCCAAAGGACACCATGCACACATTTCTGCAGCTGCTTTGAAGGTGAATGTCCAAAGTCCTTGAAGGAACATTTTTCAAACTCCTTGAAGGAACATTTCAAACTCCTCGAAGGACCATTTTGTCTCCAAAAGCAACAAAATGACTTGTGAAGTTTTCACTTAGGCATGGTTAGGTGTGGTGATGGTTTCAAGGGAGGACCGGAGATTACGGCAGAACACAGCCCTGTACTCTTTGATATGAGTGGTGGCTTTGAAAATAGTTGAGGAAGAAACACTGGTGCTGTTGAAGGACAACCATGGGAACTTGACTGTCGAAGATGCGAAGCACTCAGAAACGCATTGCTGTTAGGATTCAGTACTTTGTCCAGTTCCCACTTACCTCCAGGACTGCTTCCATTACATAGATTCTCAATGGGACTGGCAATATTGACACTGAGGGTATCACATTCCTCCTGCAGGTGATTTCTCAGCTCTGCAAGAAGACTAGGCACCCTCCTTTTGACTTCACCCTTGAGAAATGCACATGTTTTTTCCTGAAGCTGCAGGTCAGGTAAATTTGCTCATTGGAAACTAGTACCAAGTTATTAGCTTCAGTTTTCTTCCTTTCGTGATGAGATGGAAAGAAAACTCGTCAGATCTGGTGACCATCATGATCCTGTTTTTTGAAGTCGCCAATTTTGCCAATCAATGCCTGCTAGCCTTCTTTCACCTGGTCTAAATCTCATTCCCTGGACAGGAACTTCTTGCTAACAAGCTTTAGGATACTGTAGTCCAGGGAAGCATGGTGCTCTGTGATCTTCGCTGCAGTCAAGAATAAGTCGCTCTTTGAAAAGCGGTCTCTTTGCCTGAAGAGGGAAAAGGCAGTCTCCTTACCCAAAGAGGGAAAAGGCGGTCTCTTTCCCCAAGGAGGGATCTTTCTGTGACGGAATACAAAGGGTGTTCTGTTGACGACATTTTTAGCAAAGCCAATTTGCTAGGTCTCATTTAGATTCTTCTACAATCTCTCCTCCCAACGGAGGACAGTGTTTTTGCAGCTTCAACTGAAAAAAAAAAAAAAGAATCTGGTTCATCAAGAGAACATGATGAAAACTCCAACAAACTTTCCATGGTGTGTGGCCAGCTCAAAAAGAAAAGAAAATCAGCCTGCCTGTCAAAAACAGCTGTCTAAACATGGCAGAGGTCTTACACTCTCATTTTTTACAAGCCACTCCTTTCACTCTCCTCATCTGTAGAGCTCTCTGTATACCATTCTCTCCCTCCCTGAAGACCTTCCTGTCACTTTGTTCTCTTGGCATAACACTTTCTCCAATAGCCCTCTCTCTCTCTCTCTCTCTCTCTTTCTCTCTCTCTCTCTCTCCTTGTCTTACCTTTAGAGAGCGTAGCTCGCCATGCCACATACATCCCTGCTCTTTGTGGGAGCAGTTGACATTCAGCGAAAGAACTTCACGGCGTGCAAATGCGTCAGGAAACAACTGCAAGGCAGACAAAAGAGAACACAAATAAGGAGTAAAGCCCAAAACTCGCGGAACGTTTAAGCTCAGCAAAGCTTTGATGTCAAGCCTGGCCAAAAACCCTGCAACTTATAGGCACCACGTCAAAATTATATTCCATGCCACATTATACATCTATAATAATTGAGCCAGGTAACCAAGTGAACGATGACCATTTATTAGTAGTTTCCACATCCACGGGTCACACTTCCGATTTTTTTATCCATTACTTCGCCACATTTAATTTATCGCCTCTGGGAAAGAAGAATTTTGAGACTGGCAGCACGCTAACAATAATCCAATAACCGACAGCCTCCCTGATTCGCGTGATTTCTGGACGTAGACCTTCGCAGTCGATATATGAGAAAAGAAACGACCCTAACTACTAAATGTTAGTGAAACTCATCATTCTGAATGGCTGAGCATGACGTAAGAAGAGTCAACATCCGCTCTCTGAGCTGTTCTTGAATGCATTTTAGAAAGCAAAATATGTTCTTCTCGCCGTGGAGGAGTTCGAACAAAAATCCCACGACCACGCCTACCTGGTTAGGTCTGAGGCGCTGGTTATCAACGGGACACTTCGGTCCAGTCATTCTGCGGCAGAGACAAAGAAAACGAGTAGGTTGAGGGCAGGTAGCGGAAAGAAAACAACATGGTCGCCAAAGAGAGAATTCACAAACTTAATTTTACCTCTAACAAGGCGGGAAAGACGACCAGGCAATGAAATGATGGCTTTGGTTTCCACAGCTCGCTGGACTCAGCTGCTATATTCTGCCCAGGCATATGCATCAGTGTAGATGCAGGCAATCGTCTTTCTATTCTAAAGGTCAGTTTTGATCAAGTTGAATTACATCCACTAAAGTTTCTGCTCCTTTCACCGAGCAAAACGCTGAACTGTTGCATAACTGCAACACTGCTTCAAACTCTCCCAATATTCAATCAACAGGTCTTGTGTTAGAAGCCCCGGAGAATGGGCTCTAACCCTCTTCACGTCTCCGAGCTGAGATCCTCGGAAACGGCTATCATTAAACGGTTTCAGTCTGAAAAAGAACAGCATAACCCTACCAGGGGCCTATCTTCTTCGTTGTATATTACATTTCCTTTCTATCATCTGTCTTTAATTCTGCTATACTTTAAAAATATCTCGCCGCAGTGCTGTGGTCTCATTCCAACACGTCAGTAGTCCATCAGCATCGTCGCCCAGTAGTTTTCTTCTCTTCATACAAGCCAAGCTCTGTGCGATTTCAGCATTAATCACCTTGGCCCTTTGTGGCACTAGCTAACTCATTCATACAATCATTGTGCTACTCTCTCGTTCAGAGCGCTTGAGTCCTCGCCATTTCTACTAATTCTATTGCTGTCGTTCCTACTTTACTATCCTTCCTCTGAATGTAGTTCCCGCTGAGGTCTACAGTCAGAGGGAGATACTGTAGGTTACTGGCATTCGATAAATCATTGCTTAAACGCCAACAGGAGATTTAATAAATCACAAAACGACAGGATGAACGCGCAAACATACACTGCAGCCTCATGCATACTCCTAGTGACACTTCTCAAAATAGAGCTAAATAGCGAAGACAAAGCATAAACTGTGAACCTACTGGATTGCACGATTGATGCAAGTGGCACAGAAGCGGTGGCCGCAAGGAGTCTGCATCGGCTCCCTCTGCGCGAGCAGGCAGATAGGACATTCCAGACGCTTCTCCAAAGGAGGATCAAAGTCGGCATCGTAACCTTCCATCACGCTCGTCCAGGTCGAATTGAAACGAACAATCAAGAGCACTATCCGCTAAGTTAAGATTTGAGCAAGAAAGCGTAGCAAGAAGCCAAAACCAGCTCAAACTCGCACTTAACGTGAAAAACGCGAACTAGCAGTTCCTGTGAACTGTAAGTGTGAGAACAAGTGTGCTTCAGACAGCACGAAAGGTGATGGAGACCACCAATATCCACCAGCGAACAAAGGACTTCAGAATCGTCTCAGCTCGGCAGTTGCCTGCGCCAAAGCATCAGCTGGCCATGGAGTTCCGGTTGTGTTGTTCGGTGCTATCGCAATTCCCACAATTGCAGGCCTACGCGCGTAGTCTGTAGGTACTGGCCTACGCTACAGTCTAAGTCTACATGTAGATCTACATAATATATTATCAGATTCTACACGTATACATGCAGGCCTGCATGGAATGTTACTTACTGTACAGTATATCAGGTAAATGCAGGCCACATGGTAGATCTACCCCTATGTGTTGACATGCTCAGCTACTACCACAGTAACTTGTATGGCCTAGCCATCCCAGTTCGAAAATTGATACTTTCGTTGCAACCTTCACCCAACAATTTTCCGCTTTACGCATGTTGTAGTGGTCGAAGGGAGAAGCAGAGTGACAGTTGTTTGCCTACTCACAATGTTTGAGAAACCAAGGTTTTGATCATGATCATGAGGCCGTCTCTTTTGGATCAAGTTGCTATGGTAATGTGCTCGCTCCCAATGTTTGGGCCGCTGACCTTGTAATTGGCAAGCCCAGAGGGTGAACATGCCACACTAACAATACGCCTGAGTGTAGCTTGCTTTGCTGCCACTCGGAGGCCATGGACTTTAGATGAATAGCTACAGCAATTATCAAGATCTAATTTGACCTTGAGAACCAAGATAGTAAAAAGTAACTGAGGCATAAAGATAATTAAGGAGAAACACTGTCTTCAATCCCGTTAAAGACTCAAGCAGCAGACATAAAGACTCCTAAGGAAAAAGATGCAGGCGTACTAGAAGAACCCTTCAACAAGACTCATTTTAAACTTAAAGAAGAACTCCAGAGTAAACATGTCTTTGTTTTAGGAAGCTAAACTTTGCTGAAGCTGCCAAATCTGTTTGAAGAAGCACACCGGCTGACAGTCACAGAAATAAAAGTTAGTCTGCTAACTCCATGTCCGACAAATTAATCCCCTCAGATGAACCCTCTTCACTTGCACTCACGGTATTAAGGTCGTGATCTTCAGCTAGTATTGATGGGGGCCAAGTTGCAGCAGCGCTCTTGGCAGTTACACTGAGCAGGCCATACATGGCAACCGATAAGCACCCATTGTGTCAGAAATGTAAAGGATGCACATGTACATGAAATATCCAGGCCAATAATGACGTCATTAGTATGCTCTCATGAGCAGTCTATTTGAGAAATATGCCATAATATTATGTATAAGATCACACTGTAAGACTGTACCTCGTGGGAGTTGTTATGCAAAGTATGGACTGAGTATTGCTCACTTGTTTTCTGCACAATAATGAAAAAGAGCGACAGACCCCACTAGCTCTATATAATACTATCGTCGCGCAGTTAGGGCAACCTGTGGGGCCCGGAGAGATGCAAAAATTGCAGATGTCCATTTATGGTCAAACTTCGACTGCAAGAGCTAAAAAACCACTGGTTCCAAAAGATATTAGTATTTGCTTATAGGCATGTTATTGGATAGTCCTCACTGATGGCCTGCCTAACCGTTATGTTTGAGAAGCCATCAGCCATATCCTCACTGTACCCGTGGCAAAGCTGCCTCCAACCTCAGCGTTCCGTGGTGTACGACCAAAGCGGGTAAAGACGTGCTCTCTTCAAGAACTGCCTTGCTGTGGAACGCTATCCCTCACAGTATACATAGCTGCATTTCACTTGCTATGTCCACATCTACAGCATAATTCGGTAAGATCAAGGCCACAAGACGAAACACTTTGAAAATGGCGAGAAAATCGGGGACCAGGAGAAGGCCCTCAAAACAATACAAAGTCAAGAATCAGTATTAAAACGGCCTTCAGCCAAGGTGAAGTGACGGCGCTACCATGAAACCATGACGATGCTTTGCCACTACCCTTGCACCCCCCAGGTATAACACAGCAGACCGAACGAGCGCAAATCCCAGTCTGCACCTGATCCGCGTCATAGTAGCGCTGTAGACCAGCTGGCGCTTCTCCACTAAGAGAGATGCCAGTCTTTTTAAGAACACCGTACAAGACGGACCCACTCCACCGGATATGGCTCAGACTACTACTTCTACTACTACTACTACTACTACTACTACTACTACTACTACTACTACTACTACTACTACTACTACTAC
>JAOWAW010103771.1:0-14854 GCA_028565695.1 Nicola tetela
GAAGAAGAAGAAGAAGAAGAAGAAGAAGAAGAAGAAGAAGAAGAAGAAGAAGAAGAAGAAGAAGAAGAAGAAGGCAATCTTCTTCTTCTATTTTTTTGTTGCTTTCACAGGCATGCATCAGCGGAGGTCACTGAAACAAAGAAGCCTGAGGCTAATGAGCCCAGCATAGGCAATGTCAGCGCAGTTGTGCCTGCTCTGGTTGTCACGTCAACAGACGCTGACAAGCTGGCACCTCCTCCTGATGGCAATGACAAAGCAGAATGGTGAGGATATGTACTTATTGCGTGTGTATGCATGTTTGTGTGTATCTATACTGTATGTAGTATGTACATATATGTGCATGTACATATACTGGTATGTTTATGTGTGCTTATAAGTACTAGGATTTATGTGCACATACATGTACTTGTATGTGTATGTGTGTATGCACACGTGTGCAATGTACATGTGTATGTATGTGTGTATGTACATGCACATGTATGTGTATGTATGTGTACTATGTATGTGCATGTATGTGTGTATTTATGCCAGCTAGTATGTATGTCTGTATTCTATTACCTATTTTTTCTCTTCTTTATATTACATGTGTCGTATATACATGTTAATGTCTGTCAGCACATGTACTTTGTCGCCGGGTGTTGGTATCTCTGTCAGTGCTTCCATGCCAACTGGCAGACTTTCAAATGCAGCAGCTCACAGGATGGCACTGTTTGCAGGCAGTATGTATATGATCCATTTCTAAAGTGCACAGCTGTGACAATTCTGTGTGTCTCTGTGTGTACGCACAGTTGTATTTCAGATGATGCAATTCCCGCTCAATGTTGTAAATGTATGCATCAGCTTTACAAATGGAAATAATATGAATCGTGAGCTGCCGCTATTCAGTCACCTTAAATTCAATGATTCTTTCAGACCATCAAACTCAATTGTCCAACAATATGAAACTTCTGTTCGGGTGAGCACACATGTACACCCACTTGGCAAGCATTAGCAGATTCTCCCATTTAGCAGGAGAGCAAATCACAGACTCGCAGTTCCACTTGTCTTGTGAGGAATAACTGAGAGATGATTTACCTGGTTCAGTCACTACATGAGGTAAGGCAGGGCAGGCCAAAAACAGAAATGCTCAAAAACTAGTTACTTTTTCCAGATTTTCTTTCATTCATTTTTCATTGCCCTGTTTGTGTTTGTCTATCTTGGTATCCATGGTGCTGCCATGGTGTTGTCATGCCAACACATCCGACGGTAAACAGTGTCAGCGATGACATGCCTCTCCCGCCTCCTGGCAGCATGCTGGACTCAAGTCCGGTTAACACTCAAGTGAACCTGTCAGACATTGTGGACGACATCCCTGAAGAGTATGTTTCTCCAACAGTGTTTGTTAATAATCCTTTTATAAGGGAAATTTCTTCTGTTTGTCTTTGCTGGCTTTCACCTTTGATTATTACTCAACTGCTTCTTTTCTTACAAAATTTTTTCTCTCTGGTTCCTTTTTCTTGACCCAAATGTACATGTATACTATTCCTCACCAGAGTCATTCTTGTCTATCTGCATGGAACAATGCCATCTCTCTTTTCACCTCAATTCCAGATAACCCACTATCTCTCCTCATCGAATTTCCCCAAGTTAAGCAAAGGAAGTCAAGGACAGCTTCTCAGCAATCTAGCTTCTCTTCTTGTAGAGTAACGTCAAACCTCTGATTGCCCAAGAGCCCTTCTCTAAGCTTCTTCCATACAGAAAACAAATGTTATCTAGAAATCCAATATCTACATTCCCTCCTCTTTCTTATAAATTGGGAATTTAAAGGGGTCACTTGTTTTTAACAATATCTCTCATGCTCTCAGTAGACTCTTCGACACATTCACTCTCTTGTCTATGTATCACGTAGCAAGTAATTATCAATGTCTCCCCTAGAACAAGATGGTATGCCACAAACTCTGCAAAGTTGTTGTTGAGTTGTTTTCATTTTATTTATTTATTTTTTTGCTTCCAGGCCATGGACATACACAAAGCAGGTGTCTGGGAAGGGGGAGGGGATAACTTTGTATTACACCATAAAGATTAACCAAAACCTTTCTCATGGCTGCCTCATTTTTAGAGCCAACAAGCCTGCTGACACTGACAAAGATGCTGGTGATGACAAGAATGCAGGAGATGTGAAGGACGACAATGGCAAAGCACAAGATGAAGAGGAGAAGAAAGGCAAAGAATAAACTGAAGCAGACAAGGATAAGGTACCAACTTCAGAGAAAAAGAAAAAGAAAATAAAAATGACAAGATCATGAGCAGAAATGCATGTCATTTGCATCAGTATTACTGACCAGTGATAGTCGATCTTACCATGGTTGCTATTACAACCTTTGTTGATCAGCCTCCATGGATTGATCTCAGCTTATGCGTACTGAACATTGTATGGGTTTTTTCCAGGTCAAACCAGCTTTTTTGTAATTGTTTCCAATCATAGATTTTCAGTCGTTTTGTGTGAATGTGTGAAGATTCATTTCTTAGTGAAGTTTTCAGTTTTTCTTAGACCTTTGGTTTTTTATCCCATTTCCAATTTCTGCTTTTGCAACAATTTCAAATGGTCATGCTAAAACATGGCTGTGTGAATTTGAATCTGCGTTTGTCCCAACGGCGAGATGCTTTTAGACGTGTTCAAATATTTCAAAACAGGCATACTGGTTAGTGTACATCACTCGCCAAGGCATGCATAGTATCTTCTAAGGACCTCATTTGCGAGTACTGTGAAGTTTGTGTAGATCGCACACATATACGCGCACTACCACTAACTGGTGTGCTTCGCAAATGCAAGCATGCCTCGTCATCCTTCAACGCCTGCAAAAATGTCATGCACCGTACGGACGCACACTCTTAAACACAAAACGACTAACTGTGCACATGACGCCTCGTGTAACATGCATGGAAACAAAGCAAGCACCCACACACGCACACAAGCAAACAAACACACACACACGCAAACACACAGATACACACGCGCGCGTGCACACATACACGTATACACACATGTGAAAGCGCCAATATATCCTGCTGCAAGTGGACACCCAGCTTAGAAGGAACGGTGAGTGAGCAGGTGAGTGAGAGGGAGAGAGACGACAGCCGGAGACGGATAGACAGAGACAGGAACCTTGCCACAAACGTAATTATAAATGCAGACTTTGTAAGTGAATCACTTCGAAGAGAGGAGGATGTAGACTCAAACTGGCATTAATTCCCAATGGGGATCAGGCTTGCACGAAGGAATCGAATCGATTGTTATACCATACATAAATTGAACCAACTAACAGCCGCGTCTAGAGCTGCCAGCACAAGTAATCCTGATTGTACCAGCCAGCGGCCAGCCTGTGGTACACGTGGTGTACACGTGGTGTAGGTGCAAGAGGGTTACAAACAACAACATACCTCCGCCATATTACTGCATTCAATGAATTTAAAAATAGTGCCCACCCCCACCCCATGAATCAGCACTGCGGTGTGTGTTGACGTGTTAGCTAGCTCTGGGTGTCTTGCATCATGCTCCGTTGGCTTTTTCAGTTATACATCGTATAGGCGGAAGTTATTACGCAAGACATATTATTTTGGAGACACCGCAACTTTACCCTAACGACCTTGATTCCGCATGCACCCAAACACCGCTAGGCTGAACGTTTCAACTCTCCAGGGACGCCACAGTCTTGTACTTGAAACCGGGGCGTAAAGTGATTACAGCTACGCACATGCGCACTGCGTCTCCTCCCCCATGACCGTGAATTTGAACATTTTCCTTAGGCCTTCTAACTATTGACCCCCGCCTTTGACACCTTTTGCGATACAGCACGGTGAGTTCAGTGTACTAAGTATAGCTATTATTATGCCGTGGCGGTGTTATGTGTTGACACGATAAGGCATGGCCCGGACTTTCGGCTTTGTTCCGACTGTAGTCCTGTCCTAATGAGACGACGGGTTTGCGCTAAATACAGAGATGTAGATACACGGAGATAGATAGATAGATAAATAGAGAGAGAGAGACAGAGAGATAGAGAGACAGAGAGACAGAGAGACGCGCTGCAATTGGCCAGTTTCTGCTGCGAATTCGACCCTATTTTCCCGAGGAAGGGGGCCATTTTATGTCCCGAGGGAGCACACGGAGCCTTGCGTGACTGATGCAGTCTGTGCAGGCATTGTAACTGTTATGATGCTGCCTGATATGCAAGGACACACCTCAGGACAGCACATTGAGGGAAGTTGCTTCGTCGGCATTGAGCAAGCGCCGCCTCGTTTGGAATTGTTCAAGTTTTCTCTACTCGCAATTCCTCTCCGCCTGGTCAACCTCTCCGAGCGGCGGTATTGATTTCCCTCACCAGTCACCGCAATCCTGTCACGCCATTGGTATAGAGGAGAAGTGAACTGGAGACAAGTCGTTCGTTCCTAGCGCCTAACTAGATTACCAATCGACTAATGAACGGCATGGAATGTCGTGAAGGGCGCATCCACAGTGGTCTGGGTTGCCACTCATTGGCATTAGCCATCTGATAAAATGTATGCGTCAACATAGTTACTGGCGAAGAAACGAGCCATAATAGCACTCCGGCTTCAGCTGTACTGTGAAAATCCGGATGACGCCTGGCTAAAGCCTGGCTGCATATTCTATTCTAAGGCACGGTCGAGCAAGCACTTCATCTCGGGGGCTAACCGGTCCTAGCGTATAAGAACAGCTCAGAGATAAATATCAGCCCGAGCCCTAGAGAGGCGCTTTTCTGTCCTGTTACGGCATGGGAAGAGCCTCGTCTTTAACACCAACCGCGTGATGGGGCGCAAGATACTGTAGCGTCTTCACTCATTCATTCCCATCATGGCGTGTTTTGTGTGATGACGAAGCAGCCGCGTCATGTTCAGCACTGACATGACTCACGCCGGTCATCGTCTCAGGCACCCGCCCGTTTGTGGTGAACACAGATTCCTCAACAAACAAAAATTTTCAGCGCGCGCGATCATCAAGAAGAGCTGGCGCTGAGACGAATTTAGCAGAATACCTGTTGCGCCTACCTACGTGTGGCTGTAGACACAAAAGCTCGCTTCCAACGTCAATACGATTTCCATATGAATTTTAAGATGTTTTCAGAAATTTCGATTCAGAGTACAAATCCCGCCCTTAGTTTGTTTGGCCTAGCGTGTCGGCAATTCTATCTATCACCCTAGACATGTTCAAGTCCGATCGTGAAACAAATAAATGATGGGCGCTGCGGTCACGGCCACAAATCCTCTGGTGCAGTTGTACAGCCGCCATGGCGACGTGAAGCCACAAGGCTGGCGCACTGCCACTTGTACAGCACGAAGCAGCTGCCAGCGTCCCGGTACAGTGGCAGCTAGTTTCGGATTTTGCTGAGGCTTGTGGAGGGTGATGCAGCCGAGCTTGTGACTTGTGAGCCGTCTCAGTCATCTCCTGCCCTGAAGACGTCACAATACGGAGCGCGCTAGGGCAAAGCCATCACATGACCATCAGCTGCCTGATGCTGTCCTGGCAACGCATTGCCCGCGGGTGTCGTCAGATGGGAAAGTACCGCAACCTAGACGCTCTAGCGTCCAACATTATACAGCCGAAGACGCCTCCGCGACGTATTTGGAAGACCGAACCACCTCTTAAAGAGATCGGCGGTCGAAATCATTTTGAGCAGCCGAGGACTTTGCACCAAGCTGATAAAAAGCTCCCGACAGAAGAGGCAACGCGGCAAAAAAGATCTCAGTCACCGCATTTCAGCTTCCTCCGCGCGCTGTGTTTGGAACACTCCTACTGGTACACGTCGGAGCGGGCATTTGCAAGCAGCGCTTGGGCGGGGGCGCGAAGACGCAACTCGAATTTGTCTAGGTGCTGTCGCTGTGGTGTATAGCTCTAATGAGCTGCTCGCTTGAAGCGCAGCTCGGTTATGTCTGCAGAGATTTTCTTCTCAGCACGATAGGCAAGCTTAAGAACGCCAACATGACAGGCTCGCCTGACAGAGACCACGCTCTGCTACGAGGCGAATCCTCTTTCTCGTTGGCGGCTATGTCTCCTTGGAGGACAGCGGACGACCTGATCGTTTTCTTGTCTCTGCTTGGATACACGGCGATAATTTTCACGTACTGGAGATTTCGTGGATTACGTACGCGAACGAGACAGCTACTTGTCGTGTGGAGTGTCGTGGACGGCAGCAGGCTTCTTCTCAGCTTGCTGTCCGAAAGGGAGGAGCTTTTCTGGGCGAAGGGTTATCTTCGGTCGGTGTCTCTTCTCTGTCCGACGGCATTTCTGCTCCATATTTATTGGACGGTTGAGGAAAAGGGGCCGGTCTATCGACAGGGGAAATTTTTCGCGTTGTACTTCTTTTGCTTTGGGCTTCCGCTGTCGGCGCTATTGCTGTACAGGGTAATTGCCCGAGTCACGCCGAAATGGTCTTCCTTGGATAATGAAATAATCACGTCGGCGCTTGTTCACGGCGAGTTCTGGACGTTCTCTGGCTTCATTGCGTTGCCGTTCGTCTACTCGTCAATATGTCGTCTCATCAGGCTTCAGGTCAGTCGTTGTTGTTTCCCCGTCATGCACGAACCAGTACGTACGCGCTGTCCGTGATTTGATTGTGGTCACGATAATGAAATTTATCTCTCGATCTCACCAAATATTTTAAATACTGTGCCTTAAATGTAATCCACCCCTTGCAGTAGTATTTCCTATGGCTGGGGCGTTCCTCTGTCTGGATTTCAGCCTCTAGATCTGTTTTTATCTGTCTGAGTGTGTACGTGCGTGATTCTCAAACGCTTTCTCCATGCTTTCCTCGACGATCCCATAAAAACAGAAATTTAAATAACGATTATGTTCGTCGTTCTCTGACTTCCAAAATTTGCAGGTCTTATATAAAATGACGTCGCACTTCACGTGCTAACGTATGTTTTCTTGCGTCGTGTTCGTTTAGACGTGTGCACGTACGCAAGATCCGTTCACGGCGAGCGGAGCCAGTGCAGCGGCCACGGCGCTCGACTCCAAGATCGCCCGCCTGGTACCTGCTTTCTTCGTCTTCCACGCCTGGACAGCTCTCACCTTTATTTCTCTCGTTGTCCTGAGAGTATTCCAAGAGCATGGCGAAAGGGAACCTCGTGAAAGGCCAGTCGCTAAGCTTGCGCAGGACGAGGGCGTAAGCGCATTTTTGTTGACTGCGGTATTTCCGTGGATCACGGCAGCGTTATCGCTTTTACAGGTAATATTTAGCGATCGCTCAGTTTCTATGTCGATATCAGAACGTTGTCTACCGAATGCTTGATATGGACATGAAACGAATCATAGAGCAAACCTTGCGCAAAAGTGCCCAACGGTGTATATGAACCGCTCCTCTCTCTATCCGATTCTGAGCACGATTGTAGCATGCTTTAATTTGTCATCGAATTCAAGTAAAAAAAAATCTTATTATTATTGCCTAATGTGTGACTGTGTTGCTAGTCCTACTCAACCTAAATTGTAACCGCCATTTTCCCGATTTTGCTGTGTCTCTGAGCATACAGTACAAACATCCCTACACATTTTCTTCATCTGTATTTTGTAATCTCATGGGTAGCCATGAATGCCTTGATAGATAGTCTTTAAAAATCGTGCCTTTACCTCTACGCTATTGCATTGATCCACAGCATTGAAATTCCGTGGATTTGTCCCGTTCGTTCGCAGGTTTTCGAAAATGCACAGGGTGTGTTCAATGGCGTTGCATTCTGCTGGAAGACACCTCTTATCCGGAATCGGCTTATGGACATACTGGATGGCTCGCCATCTTCAGCAAGCCATCAACTCAGTGCGCGCTACGACAAACTGAACGGATGTCGCAGTCCACTCGCAACAAAATGCAACATGCGCTTGAGGGCCAGATACAGCTGGAGCGTATCGCTGTCCAGGTTGGACATGTTTCATCCAGGATGGCAGCAGCAGGGATTCCCATACGTCCATGACGCCTTTCGGAAAAGAAACTTGTCATGTCCGTAGTTGTGACCTGTACCATCGAGGTTGACGTGACTTTATTTAACCGTTTCGAACTAACTGAAAGAAAGATGTTTACTTCAAACAACATAATGTATAATGACGGCATTTGCTTGAAAACCTATGTTTACTATAACGACTTTCAGGTGCTAAAACCACTATATTATGATTCAGATAATATTATTTATTTCTCTCAGCTCGAATTACTACATTGAATAACAGAGTGAAGCCTGATTATTGAATTTATTTCAGGTTTATTGCCATGAAGATGGTTTAGTCAACCAGTACAGGGCAGTGCATACGTTTGAACTGTGTGCGTTACATTACTATGATTTGCTATGTACAGTGGGGTAACTGAAAGAGGAACTATTTGCGGCGAATGTGTTTTGTGAATGAGTATATTGTACTAAGTGTGACGACTTTGCAAGCATGCTCGGATTTTCTAAAAGATTTTTCCTGTCTTATTTGAGGTGGAAGAGAGTTGAAGACTGTAGTTGCAAGGACCAGAGGAGATTGCTGAAAGAGTGAAGTGTTCGGAAAAGGTGTGTGGAAATGTGAAGACTCACGAATGGAGTAAGGAATGTGCCGCTCTGGAAATAAGTTTAGTTCTTGTAATAGATGCATCGGAGCACGTTCATGCGCAAGACGATATCTAAGAAGAGCCAATCTGTATGTCCGTCTCGAGCTTAGCGTCTCCCAACCGAGAGAGGCCGACAGCTGGTCGTGATTAATCTGCTCGTAAAGGGATCGCTGTAATACAACTTTAGCCCCTCGCCGTTGGAAGCGTTCAAGCTTGTCGTGGAGATGGGATTGATGGCAGTCCCAACCATGCAGTCGAGGCATACTCGAGTGTGGGGCGGATGTATAGTTTGTAGAGCGTTGATAGTGCAGACTTGCTGAGTGATGAGCGGAGACGTTTTAGTAAGTATAGCTTCGGCGATGCCCTTGACAGTACATGGTGAACTTGTGCTGTCCATCGCAGATCACTCGATATCTGCAGACCAAAGTGTTGTTGAACATTTGCCTGCTCCAGTGCATTGCCGTCTATCTCGATCTTAAAATGATTGAGGAAGAGCTTTCCTAGAAGTTGCCATGATGAAAGTTTTTGATAGATTGGCTTGAAGACGCCATTCTCGAAGCCAGGAGGCTGTACTAAACTATCATTATCATTGTGACGTCATATTGAAACATGGCAATGTACAGCTCTTGGTTTACTGTTCTGGAGGCAGCAGCACACTCCGGACGTCCACTATGCATGCGAACACTTATCTCGGTTCACGTTACGAAAAATCGATTTCCGTTGAGAATTTCCGATAAACTGGATGAAAACCGTCACCAGGCATTGCAAAACAGTAACGAGACAATAACAAAGCCTCGCCGGGCAATACGTGAGCTATGTGCAGAGCTGTCGAAAAATTGTTGGCCTGGTAACGATGCCGCGCGAACCCAGACGTGCACGAACGTGTACATGTACGGCTAGGTTGATGAAAACATGCCCCGAAACGACATAATCATAATCGACATAATCGTGATAACAAGATGTTAAAGACTCCGGGTGAGCACACAATCGTGATAATTTGTATCAGGGATAGGGATTATGGAGCGACAATTCACCTATCAATAAGGTGATCCCAACGTATTTTTGTGCAACAAATTCAACACGCACGTACAAGTAGGGATCTTTGGTGAAAACGACCAACAGGTGTTGAATCCTATATCAACCATCGCGATCGTTCAAGAAGGATCAAATAGCGAAACACAACCTGGTACTCTTGCCAGGAGAATCACTTACCAATCATTTACTTTCTTTTTCCGGCTGGAGTGCACAGCGGACTCGAACCTGCGGCAACCCAGCTTCTAGCCAAATGAAAATAACGCTCACAATCCGCCAGTTCAAAGGAAACCGGCTTCATGGCGCGCTTTGTGACTTTCTCTAGATCTCGACATGATCCTATACCCACTGCGCGAGATGCGACAGTGTCACTACGATACTGTAGCTTACGTTCGCAACGACCTGAGCTAGGCCCAGGATTTATATGCGTTACAAAACTTCAAAGTTATTATGATAAATGACTTTTTGCTCGTTGTCTGGTCACGAGACATTGCGAAGGAATGAGTAGCGTGGTTTCAGAAGCCTCACGGGGTCGGCGGAACGGAAAAACAGAGACCGTGCAAAATATTACGTAGGTACTCGGCACCGAGCCGATCGCGAAGTAAGGCCCCAATTCCAAGTGCCAAGAGAGATCAGTGACAGGTCTTCCCTTTGGACGTAGGTAGGTAGGGCGTGCCTGGGTTCTATAAGCGCGTGCCACTCGTATTTCCATTCTTCACCAGCCTAACATTACACTGACTCACTGATATCGGTATACCAGTGCACATGTTGTTTCAAGCCCAGAATTTCCCTTAGTCAAACACAGCGCACGCGCTGAAAGCTTGAAGAACAAGAACGATAATAAGAACGAGAACGGTAACAAGAAGGATAATAATAGTAATGCGAAAAAGTCAGAAAAGATATAGACCGCAGAAAGAGATGACACCTGTAAATTTCAGGTTAGAATAACAAATTCACTTACAAAATAAAACAGCTTGCACCTAAAAATCCTAGGGCTTGCATCTGAAATTATAGCACCTGTCCGTAACACATGTAAGGCCGCAATCCAAACAGTCACGATGATTATAAGGGCAGTATTTCAATTTCAAGTGTATCGGTGTAACGAGCTGTGCCTACTGAGCATGGACGGAGGAACTGCTCGGCCGCGTGCTGGCGTCGTACTTATTATTATTATTATTATTATTATTATTATTATTATTATTATTATTATTTGAGGATTCCCTAGCAGGGGGCTAGCTCCTGATCGAGAAGGTCTCCGTTAGAATCGAAACTAATGGACAAGAAGAGAGAAGTAAAGATGTAGAAAAAAAAATAAAGAAGAAAAATCTCAAAGGGCAGAATAGAGAGAAAGATCAAGAAATGGTGAGAGGTGAGGGCCGTTATGTAATAAAACTGTGGTGTGAGTCAAACTTAAATTGAGTCCAGTGCTCTTCGAGTGCAGGTTTAAAAGTATGGGTGGACGTTATAGATTGAATTTTGGAAGGAAGAGTGTTCCAGAGAATAGAGGAGCGGTAAAAGAAAGAATTGAGTGTGCGTGCACTAAGAACTGTTGGGAAAAGAAGTCGAAGAGGCTTCCGGTGACTGTGCTGTGTACGTGTCTCCGTTTCACACAGATAACGCAAACGAATCACCTCGCTCAAGCGATCTATGCTTAAACGTGATTTAACAGAAAGGCTTGTCTTCTAAGTCACCTTCAGTTTCATGCCGAACAATGTCACGTGACACATCCTGCATGGTGTGTCTGACTGAGCATGGATTTACGTGACTAAATAAAAGTTAGTATGATCACAATCGCTGACAGTCACTCCAAAGTCGTGTTGACTGCTCTTCAATTCTGGTACAAACAATCGTGGAGCTCTCATTACATGCACGAAAGCTGTATGTTAGGCGTATGATAAATTAAGCGTCAACTACTAATCTCAAACTGACTAACGCCATATTCTTTTTTGGGCTGTTTAAAAACAAGCCTCGTTAGCAAAATAATGTTAAACAACTTAGTTTTTGCTCAACGACAAAACATACATATACACGTGCCGGTGCTTGAGTGGTGCAGGCCTACATGAAAACTGTATAGTAAAAAATTGATACATATGAGGTGATATTTTGCAAGAGAATACAAAACTCAGATTGGACAAATTGTGCAAAACTGTGGATTTATAAGTTTGCAACGATGAAACATATCCGTCTCCTTCACGGTCGAGCAGCGATGGGCTCACATGATCAAAAACGCACCGAACCAAGAATGGGCGTGTCCAGCCCAAATCTTGCAGGTTTTCGCTCGCTGCTCTCCACAGTGCAAGACCACAGTTAATTTGTCTCCGCGCTTTAAGGAAAAAACGCCACTTGTGCTGGTGCTTTGGCCGTTTCCTGTCGGAGCACCAGCTGAAGAGACCTTTTGTCGGTTGATGTCAACGTAGTGTCGCACGGAATGACGCTGAAAGAAAGAAGAAACAGGCGATAAGAGAGTTTAGGAATACTCCTCAGCCACACCTCTTTTCTCTGTACGTGTATTGGATCTTTAGTTCTTACCATGTGTCAGTTCCCTAAAAATATTCTTTCTTCGTTCTGTAGATATCTGAACTCGTTTACCTTTGCACGGTTTGTCTCTTCATGATGATGTAATCTCCCCATTCCGTCTTCACATTCAACTTACAGGCTAATATATTGTTCTTAATGCTTGTCCAGTGCACTACGCTCATTAACGCACTACGAGTTTCACAAACTAGACTTCTTCAGGTTGTGTCTGGTAGAAAGTGAATGAGAGAGAGGGGAAGAGAGAGAGAGAGAGAAAGAGTGAGAGAGCGGGAGAGAGAGAGAGAGAGAGAGAGAGAGAGAGAGAGAGGGAGAGAAAGAGAAAGGCATCGACGTTACATGAAATTCAGACTGTATTACTTCCTGTTTCCGCCAAATACACAGACGAGGTCCTCGGAGATAAATCTCTCTTTTAACATACTGGAAACAAAACAACGCTTTCCCGACAGAAAGCTGTCCAAGACTCTATCTCTTGCTCAGATCTATACGTCAGTGATAGCCACTAAGCTATGACGCCAGTAAAGATGTATATTAACTGCTTTTTTTTTCACAGATTCATTCAAACACAATACACTCTAGAGCAGGGAGAATGCTCACCATGGCATAGATCTAGAACACGCAGTGGGCCACTGTATGCTGGGCTGTTGGTATGTGCACAACAAAGAGAATAGTCTGTCGAAAATAAACTGCCGCCGCTTTACGCTCCACACTTACCTGCAAGTTCCAGATTTGCGAGTAGACAAAGAAGAGCCCGTCCTGAGGGACGACGAGAGAGCCGTCACGTGAATCATAGCGAAATCCTCCGCGAAGATGACTGTGTCGGTTAGCAGGAGACCAAATCGTCAACGTTTCTAAATAAAGAAGGTGAGGAGGGGCTGAGCTTTTTCAGATTCGACTGGATTCGTGTCGGAGAAAATCCCAACCAACCAAAAATCGCTTAGGAGCATAGTCTAAATGCGATGTTGGGCAAATTTGGTTTTCCCAAGTTAGTCACGGGAAGAATTTGAGTGGCTCTGCAGGGCAGCAGCTACATGTATATCAAGATGCTAGCTAAAGGTCAGTGTTTCTATCTATCCCCCAATTTACATAGCCTATCAGGGAGGAACGTTAGAACCAGCGGCGGACCGTAAAGATAAACAAATATTGATCATGGGTTAATGAAAAATCTAGTACAGGATATATGGAGATTGGCACTCCGTTACATAGTTCTCTGGCGTCCAGATTTCACGAGCTTGAATCGTGGCAATGTCTAACCCGGTGACTGGGGATGCCTTCGTCAAGAAGGGACATGGAAGAGACTAAAATGAGACAAGAGAAATCGAGACAGAGAGAAAGAGATCTAAACAGGGGAAGACCCGGAGAGAGAGAGAGAGAGAGAGAGAGAGAGAGAGAGAGAGAGAGAGAGAGGAGCTAGGAAATAAGATGAGTCGTGCACCAGGGAAAACCACCGGAGTAAAATTTGCGAACCCTGTTTTCAGAACTTCTGCAGTAAAGGGAAACATATAACGCGCTCAGTTTCCTGTACCCACCTCTTCCGTTAAGAGTAGCTTGTCTCGCTTCCCCTCCATCTAAATGAGCTGACGGTAGCTGTGAGTTCAGCTGTCTGGACAGGGCTAAAGACAGGAACGAGCAGAATCGAAAGCAAAACTGAAATAAGAGAGATGCCAAGCACAAGGGGAAGGATATATGAAAGAGAAAGAAGAGTTTCTTGAGAAATACTGAGAGAGTGCGACAGAAGGAGAAAAACCGGAAGAGAGGGATAGAGGCAAAGAGAAGAAAGTGGGGCGAAAGATCTAGAAGAGGCACACTTGAGTAGGCGGAAGTACAAAAGGAGACTGGCAGATGCTCGGCGACACCAAATCACAGATAAGCAGTGCTGAAACGCGAAAGCCCAGAAAACACGTGCAAACGCACAGGCAATCAGAATTGTACGTGTGCGAGCAAGAGAAAGATTTGAGTCGGAGACAAGATTAACGATTCGCTGCATGACGTTTAGGAACTCAGTATATTGTGGTGATTCGTGTTCACAAGACAGATCGACAGCGGTACATGCGCATGCACTTCTCTCCTTTTCGTCAGCGGCCCTCAGTGTCGAAGCTTCATATGTCTGCACACGCGAGCCGGTACACTACAAGTACACGTATTGCTAATATATACAGCGCAATGCTAGCTGAACTTCTCGCAGTAAATCTAATAACTGATAAATACTGTTAAGAGTCGCATTGAGAAAAATCACTATACCACTTACTGGCAAAACTGCGCTCGAGAAATGACAGCCTCCCCTTTAGCTCTGCTAGCGCTAGCTGCTGACTTGGGTCATTTTGCGAGGAGAGCTTGTCGGTGAGAGGGCAAAGGAAGACGCGAAACAAGCGCACAAAATGCATCAAGTTACCGATGGTAATAAAGAATCTTCTTCGGGATGCATCTTGGTGTCTGTTTATTACCGCCATGAGTAAGTTCTAATAGCTCTTTGTAGATACTGAAGTCAACGCTAAGGAGGAACGAGGGGTTGAACATGTACAGAAGAAAATCGAAAAAGGGAATCACTATTCAATAGTACAGGTAGTAGTGTAAGTTCAAAGCAGCGGTGTAAAGTCTATAATTCGCGAGAAACTGACGAGAAGAATATACTGCGTGGAGGGAGACCAAGAAGGAGAAGAAGAAGAAGAAGAAGAAGAAGAAGAAGAAGAAGAAGAAGAAGAAGAAGAAGAAGAAGAAGAAGA
>JAOWAW010103793.1:0-14854 GCA_028565695.1 Nicola tetela
TCTTCACAATGCCCCACCTATACATCTGTTAGGGAGTGGCTGAGGGGGTTTTCACAATGCCCTACCTATACATCTGTTAGGGAATGGCTGAGGGGGTTTTCACAAAGCACTACCTATACATCTGTTAGGGAGTGGCTGAGGGGGTTTTCACAAAGCCCGACCTATACATCTGTTAGGGAGTGGCTGAGAGGGTTTTCACAAAGCCCTACCTATAAATCTGTTAGGGAATGGCTGAGGGGGTTTTCACAAAGCCCTACCTATACATCTGTTAGGGAATGACTGAGGGGGTTTTCACAATGCTCTATCTATACATCTGTTAGGGAGTGACTGAGGGGGTTTTCACAAAGCCCTACCTATACATCTGTTAGGGAGTGGCTGAGGGGGTTTTCACAAAGCCCTACCTATACATCTGTTAGGGAGTGGCTGAGGGGGTTTTCACAAAGCCCTACCTATACATCTGTTAGGGAGTGGCTGAGGGGGTCTTCACAATGCCCTACCTATAAATCTGTTAGGGAGTGGCTGAGAGGGTTTTCACAATGCCCTACCTATACATCTGTTTTGGCTGATCCTCATGGGTATAGAAATGGGCTGCTTAAGAAAACCTGTTCAACTGTCTGTCAAACTGAAAGAACCTGAAGCTTTTGAGTTGAGCACCCTTTTTTTCATCCTGACAGTGATGGGCTGATTCAGTCCTCTGCAACCTCATGGACACTCAACTTAATTTTACAATCGATTTAATTTGTCACCAACCAGCCAGGAACAAGTTGCAAAGTCATGACTCGTAAACCAAACATGAGTTGCTTCAAACCTCTCTAGTGTCATATCTACAGCTGTATTACTCAAGGTTCAGATGTGCCCATGGATGGTGATTATGCAAAATGGCTAGTCCTTACAAGGTACAAGACAGACTTACTGTTCTCTATGGAGCATAAAATATGAAGAAGTTGGTATAGCACAAAACCACTTTGATGCCTTTGCTTGCATTTCTTTGTTCCTTCAATCCAAGCAGCCTGCCAAACTGCACCATTGCTTGATACATATAGCGCAATAGCATGCAACTTAATTGAAGCATTCACGCTGCAGGTGCATGAAGCCTTAACTTAAGAAAAGCTGGGACCACAGTCAGACCACTTGAGGAAACAATTAGACTTGGCGCTTAGGTCAAAGAGAGTGCATGCGCTAGCCAGATTGATTGGTGCTGGCAGGAAAGTGGTCCAGAATTTCTTGATATGAACTGGCTTCTCATTATCTGTGCTCATTCTATTGCCTCTGTTGGCATAGGTTCTTTGGCTCATCAGTCAATTTACAAACTTTCCATGTGGCTGTAGGTCACACGAGGCATTTGCGGCTGCAGTGAGATGTGATGGAAAAGGACTGGTATTTTGAATGCAACTAACCATTACCAAATCCAAACCTACCACAATACATGTTATGTGCAGCCTCCTCATAGTCCAGGAAATTGTAGATGTATGGATATTTGCCAAACAGCATAAGCATAGACAAGAACAGCATGCACCACACTGGTAAAACCATTATCCTCCAGAACCACGGTGAGATTTGAACCGGGAGTAGACCAGAGTAGTAGAGAAAAGTGATGAAATACAACATGCCATGAACAACTGTTGACAGAACGATAAGACGGGGAAAGCCGAAGACAGAATCTGGACAGAAAAAACAAACAAGTCCCAGCACCTTTTGATGTCTTAACAACAAGCTACCCTGCTAGCCGGGCCCTGCCAGGCTGACATGTCCAAGCTTAGCTTTTTGTGTATGACATCAATTCTGCAGTCTACACCGTGCCTCATGCAAGCAGTCAACGAGAATGCCAGTACTAGAATATCTCTGTAGGATTGTAAAGAATATCAGGAGAGCTATAAACCACGATATATATATACCTAGCCACATGGATGTATTTGGTGCTGCTCTCATTCTCGGTACCAGTACCTGTGCAGTCCAAATGGAGTCTTAGCCTGGAGGTACATGAAGATTTTTTTTTTAATGAATTAAGCCTTCCCTACTTCACAAAGTGTGTGTGCACTTGGGGTTCATTATCACCACAACTATTCACCGAACTAGTGCAAACAGGGGCAACATTTCACAGATCCTTTTTAGTAGCTGGTTAGGTTGGCATTCTCCACTAATTCATCAATTTGGAGAAATTTATAGTCGGGTAAAGTTCTGTGAATGACTGTTTTCTTTTTTGTTCAGAACAACCTTCGATGAAAGTCTCGATGACACTGGCGAATGTTTCATCAACTGTGATAGAAGTTCTCGAATTAATTACAATGAAAAACACACAATCAGCCCTGAACTGACTACTTGACAGTGTTTCTACTAGAAAGCAAATAACAAGACTGAAATGAACTTGTAGCTATAGGAAGACACATCTGGGTATTTCTGACAATGCAGCTTTTTGAACAGTACTAACTTACCACTGAATATGCTCGAGCAGTCACTCCTCACAGCATAGCACTGAGCCGTGTTGAATTTTCTAAGTGAATCCCAGGAGCTGACATTGATTGCCGTAGTAAACTTGAATAGTGTAACCCTCTGTGCATGTGGAAGCCACATGTTGATATCAGGTTGCGAAGAATTGCAAAGAAGTGGATTGTCTTGATAGAATTGCTGACGATAATCTGCCATATTGATTTTCCAGCTGAAGAGGAACACTTGAATAGTGTTTGAAAGGCTGTAATTTTTCTTCTGAACAACAATTTCTTCTGACAATTGGATAGAGTTGTGAAACCCAAGGGTTGATAGAGAAGTTATGTTATCGGAGAGAGGAAGAAGTATGGCCACTTCCCTTTCCAAGGTGTACTTCAAGTATTCCCGTTGGCTAGGCCAGAATGTTAATGGAGAAAATTGGCAACCTAGAGAAGAAAGAAACAGATGTTGGATTTGTTTATCCCAAACACTAAAGTCAGAGTGAATGGTTCCACAGACAATGATTGACAATTAGTACACTTTAAATTATTTGCCAAATGAGAAAGCCTCCATACCTTGATTTTCATACCCTGCACTGGCAGCATGTAAAGATGTGGTTCCACCATACCAGAGGGTCATATTTTCAGGTGTATAAAAGTATCAATTCAGCAACACTCACAGACTTAGTTATCAGCACAGCCTTTACATGGGGCTCAATTTAAGAATAATTACCCCTAAATATATCACCTCTAAATATGTTATCCTCGAGTATATCACCCCTGGAATATATGCCCCCCTGGCATTCAACTTAAACAGGAATTGTATCCATTGAAATCTCCTTCCTTGGCTGGGAATCAAGCTAATGGCAGATGATGGACTTGACGTAAAGCAACTGCTTCAGAACCAACTTAGAGTCACTCCCTTCTTGAGTCAACAGAACCATTGCTGCATTTAGGTTGCTCGTCACTTTTATATGTAAGCAGCAAGTTATAGACTTCCATCCGCGTACATCTCATTTAAGCTGGCTACAGTAATAAGTATGCCACATGATGACAAATAGAAGTGAATTTTGAGAGCGAAAGCGATGTACTCAACACCTGAACATAAAGTGCAGAATGTGGCATACACAAGAAGCTTCCCCAAAAGTATACTGAATCGATAATTACCTTTATCCTGGATCATCTCCGCTGCTTCTGAGGAGATGGCATACCCAAGCAAGCAATTTCCATCAAAGGAATAGCCATATTGGAGGTTTGTGGTTGAGAAGACAATTCCAATGTACACCCACGAATATGACATAGTGAACATGAGATTGGTTAAAAGGCCAACTGAAATTGTTAGAGTACTTGTTGTTGCTGTGTTTGTGATATTGACATCATTCCCTTGTGTTGCTTTGTCCAAGTTTACTGCAGTGTCCAGATCATTATGCACACTAAACCACTGCGGATTGCAACGTGAGGGACCTCCCAGTGAGGCAGAGAAGTTGATGTATCCCTCCAGAGGGTGGTACATATTCTCAGAAATGACGACAACAGATGGCAAGAGCTTAGCTGTTGAAAAACACACGTTCTTCATTTCATTTGCAGCAGAGAAACTCCTAAAGTACACTAACAAATAAATCGTTGAAGATAATATGGATCTGTAAGGCATGCATGGGCACTGGATTCAGAGCCTGAGCCTGTTGGTGACTGTTATGCTGAATTAAACTAAGCCCCCTATCTAGTCTATTTAACGCTTGCTACCATGCGTTAGCCATGTGGTTCTGACAATGGTCAATTCCTGCTTGGTTTTTATGTTGCCATGGTAACTGTTCTCTCTTATTTTGCTACAGTTACTGTTAATTAATATTCCTTATTTGTAATGGTTACTGATAAACTTTTATTCTTGTTATTATTTTTTTAAGGACTGTACAAACAGGACCTGTCATGGTCCTGATCAAGGGGATCTCCACCAAAAACTGAAGTCACAGGAAGAAAAAAGAAAGAAAGGATACTTTGAACACGGTCAGATTACTGGGTGTGAGGGAAACTATGCCAGGGATCGTACATGTAATCATTCCAACGCTGCTCTGAGCAACTCTTAAATTTAACATATATATAGCTATGAGGATACTTTGCAAAGAACATAGTAAAGAGATCCAGCATGGAGTGTTGTACTCAGTAGGAGATATTGTTCTGGTGTCTTGCTCTATGAGCATGGTGTAAGAGAATTCTGTTCGAATTGCACATACATTGTGGGTCAGGTTTTAGTGCAAGAAAAGGGGAAGAGACATGCAAGAAAAGGGGGGCTATGTAGTTTGTGACGAGGTGCCAGGAGTTGCAGGAAAGCTGTAACAAACTTGTCAAGCAGTAAGACATAGGTGATGCCTGGCCACCTTCACAAATCAGGCCAGTTGAGAGAAAGGGCTAATTGGTCCTTGCTGGCATCCCAGTCATCATCCAGGTTGGCTCGAGGGGCGCTTTCTTGAATGCGCTCCAAGGCTGGGACTGCATCATTGGCAGTGGCACTGTGTCAGACTGAAAGGCATACTCCAGTTCAGGACAAACAAGGTCAAAGAACATATGTGCAGAGAGGCAAGGTATCGTTGGAGAGATGGCATGGATCGTTGTTTCCCCTTTACAATAATCTTTTAAGGTGCAGGTGCCAGTGGAGTGTCAGATGAGATGAGCAGACCTATAGATCTTTGCTGTGGTGCACAACCTTCACGGACTAGTGTGTGATCTCAACCCTCACAATGGTACAGTTGGAAAAGGCTTTGGTGCCCAAGGAAAGAGCTTGGTATTAGATGGAGTGAATATTCCGCACAATGATACTGCCTGATTACAAGCTGCTGATACTCCATTTGTGGTTGAGAATTGCCTTCATGAGATTGCATTTTCAAAGGGTCTTGTCACGATAGGAGGGCATGGCCAGCTCACACTTCAATGGCAGAAGAAATCCTCATTGGGAGATCATTGATGAGCACAAAGGAAAGAATTAGCCCAAGGTACTGTGACCCTTGAGATAAAGGTACATATCCACCAATGGGATACAAGTTGAATTTCCATATTTTGCTGGATATAGACTGACAAGGTACAGTTTGAAAGGTAACGCTGAAGCCATTTTGGAGGACTTGGCATAAGGCCAGAACTGGCTAGCTTAATAAACAGGAGCCTGGCCTTTGTACAATGGAAGTCGAAGAACGCAGCTGCAATGTTGTTGCTATGGTCAGGCACCAGCATATAGGGGTGGGCGTGTTTCACCAGCTGATGCATTGATGAGGAACCACATTCAAAAGCTGAACTGGTCACCAGTGAACCGAGAGGGAGAGGGTGTGTTTTGTGAGATAGGGTGTCACTGAGATGAGAGAGAGAGAGGGAGAGAGAGAGAGAGAGAGAGAGAGAGAGAGAGAGAGAGAGAGAGCGTTTCGTGAGATAGGATGCCGCCAAGATGAGAAGAGAGTATTTTGTGAGATAGGATGTCACCAAGATGAGAGAGATTGTTTCACAAGATAGGATGTTACCAAGATCAGAAAGTGTTTCGTGAGATAGTATGTCGCCAAGATGAGGAAGAGAGTGTTTTGTGAGATAAGATGTTACCAAGATGAGTGTTTTGTGAAATAGGATGTCACCAAGGTGCAGAGAGAGTGCTTTGTGAGATAGGATGCCAACACCTTGCATGTTCCCCATGTCATCAAGGATTTTGCCTGCAGCAGGAAGAATGGATATGGCATGGCAGTTGGTGAGGTTATGTGCCTTCCTACATTTCTTGAAAAGTGGAATGAACATGGCAGATTCCCAGTCTGTTGAGAACAGCCCTGTAATGATTGGCAAGTTGTCAGCATAAGTGAGAGGGAGCAAAAGATAATTGAAGCAGTCTCATGTAAAACACAATTGGTGAGGAGTAGATGCTTGTAAAAGTTAAGGGCTGGAAGATTTATTGTTCCTTTTGAAAATAGACATGTCAGAGATTGGCTTGAACTGAAATGTTGAGTGATCCTTTGGTAGAGGGTATGAAATTCTACAATGAACAGCACAAGTCAGTCATTGGTCTGGCGGCAAAGAAACATGCAAGTAAATCTGCTTTCTCAGCCGCTGATGTAGCCAGACACCCTTGTGCTCTAGGATTGGGATGGATTGTGAGCCCAAGGAGACAAACTGTGTAAGGTGTTTGACATTTGGCCATCATTTGTGTCTATCCTCTTGTTCCACTTCAGCTAACTTAGTTTGCAGTACTGCCAAATGACATTTCTTGGGCAGATGTTTATCCCCCCCCCCCTGGAGTAGCAGTCGTAAAACTGGCATATGTATCTTTGTAAACAGGCAAACCACTACCCAGGCCTTGACAGCAATCCGGGACGGCAAAAGAAGGAAACTGGAAATGGAGAGAAAGTCATAATCATTGCTAGTGGAAGAAAGACTGGACCAAGTTTCACTTAAGCAAATAATTTCGTGTTGCTACTCATCAAAATCATTTGCCTGATCATCGAGATAAGACCTCTTAAGCTTACTTTCAGTCCGGAGAGTGACCATGACAATGTGAGATATAAACAGTAACCATGACAATGTAAGATATGAACAGTAACCATGACAATGTAAGATATGAACAGTAACCATGACAATGTAAGACCTGAACAGTAACCATGACAATGTAAGACCTGAACAGTAACCATGACAATGTAAGACATGAACAGTAACCATAACAATGTAAGACATGAACAGTAACCATGACAATGTAAGATATGAACAGTAACCATGACAATGTAAGATATGAACAGTAGCCATGACAATGTAAGACATGAACAGTAACCATGACAATCTAAGATATAAACAGTAACCATGACAATATAAGATATGAACAGTGACCGTGACAATGTAAGACATAAACAGTAACCATGACAATGTAAGATATGAACGGTAACCATGACAATGTAAGATATGAACAGTAACCATGACAATGTAAGATATGAACAGTAACCATGACAATGTAAGATATGAACAATAGCCATTGCCATGCGGTTACTCTTCATGTCTTACTAGATATAGTGATGGTTACTCTGTCTAAAATAGTCAACGCGAGGTTCGTATTGTCCCATTGTCATTGGCATTCTTAGTCAACAGTCGCGTATTGTCAGTGGTCATACAGTATTAACTAGTAGCTAAAGGTGGCTCTCTGACACATGATTGAATATCACGCTGAAAAGGGATCGATGGCGTGAATAATTGCTACTTCATTAAAGTGTTAGGCCGACTTGCGGCGCTTTGTTATTCTATGTTTCTCGTCACGGATTCCTGCTGAGATCAACGAGGGAGGGCGAAAACAAACGGTCATCGAAAAGCGACAATAGGCAGTGGTCCAGTTGGTGGCATTGCATTTCAAGAGTGGGCCAGTTTCACCAATAATTTAAAAATTGACGGAAGAGACTATTACGAAGTCTTTGATAGACGGCAACCGCAGACAGTCAAGATGTTCCACGATGATCTTATTTTTTCGAATCCTAGAGCGTTTGATACGCCCCAAAAAACGTCAACCCAGAGTCACTTCAAGGAGATACCAGGGCAAAATATATAGTGACCTGGCGATCCCCATCGATAATTCTAAAGCTTGCTGTCGTGGAGCACGAGCCCACATTATCAGTTAGGTCGAAGTTCACTTGAGTAATAATGCATCATGCATGCATCATACAAGTAGATACTACCCTTATATCCTGCTAATTCAGTGTGTATATGTGTGTTGTGTTTTCACCGACAAGAAGAACATAAGAACAAGAAGCTCCTCTCCGTTTCCGTTTGTGTGCGAGGGATTCCGAATCAGAAACCATGAGCAGTCAGCGTTTCTGACAGCTTGCTGCATCTAGATAGCCCTTTCAGCGGCGTCTTCACCCTTCCGCTATAATGGGCGTTTTTTGATTTCCCTGCTTGTGGTACTTAAACCTAACGTATTCTATCAATGATTTACTGAAACCGAGCGTGTTTTTTTTTCTACAAAAGGTCAAAAATCAGTGCACGCTGGTGAGGAGTAACATAGAATCAATACGTTAGAGCCTAACGTTCGCCGAGAAACCCCCTGGCATCGTTTTACCTCCAGGTGGAACAAAGCAGTTTCCTTGAAACCTGGGTGTCTCCTGCATTAGTTGGAACCAATTTAGTAACGAGCATTGTGTTTGAGAGCCGATAGTCTCCGCCACAAATTCCCGAGAAGACGCTCGCCTCAGGACACTGGAATGACCGCGATAATATGTCTTCCCAGTAACAGAACTCCCCGGCGCCTCCGACACGACATCTTGGGATGTTGAAAAGCCAGCAGCTCCGTCCATCTTAACTGCACGTAAACCAACGAACAAGCCACACAGAATGGGAAGGAGAGCCATACCCGTATGCATTTTCCACACAGGGAGAACTAGTGATCAACTGTTGAAATGACAAGGCTTCTTTACAAAATGGGACCGGTACTGTTCTATAATAATAATAATTATTATGTAAAGGCCATGGGTTCTATATAGTAGTAGTACGTGGAAACGTCCATGCATCAGCCTCAGCTGTCACGCGTGAGCTGCTGGTTCACGCCCCTGTCCGGTCGGTGTTTTGCTTGCTTCTCAACATTAAGGAGTAATTGCAGTCCTTCGCGGCAGAAAAAAACGCAGAACAGTGATCGACCTGCAGATCAGCTAACTGTGGATTCACGTGGAGAGCTTAACCACAGGTCCTGTGCGGTCGACGGCTGAAGTCTCGACGGCCGCATCATCTAGCGGTCCAGTCGCCTGTTGGAGACTTGATTGTTGTGTACCGGGCGACAGTCCGCACGCCTTGAAGGATTGTAGTAGGACTTGAGAGATCCTTACTGGGTAGTCATAGCATGAAGAGGACTTCCCAAAACACCAGTCACAAGAAACTTTCTTCATGAGACGTTTCGCCAGAAATGCCTCTGGCTTCATCAGTCATAAGAAAGGCAAGAATGACAATACTATGTATATACAGTACATGTATTTGGGACTGGTTTGCTTGGAAACCCTCTTCATGTGATGACAATACTCTTTATTCGCACAAAAGGCCAGAGATACTTAAACTATCGCTCTGAGGGTGTGAAAGCATGTTACTCATGATAGCTGTCAAAATCGTACAAGATGTGACAATGAGATTCTATGCAACGCAATATAATATGTGTTAGTATATGTACGAGTATGTGCTGTATTCGCGCATGTCCCAACCATTTTAAGGTGTAGTAATCGTTCTGAGAAAGCAGTGAGAATGAATACCCAAAAAAGTTCGTCGAAAAGGCCATGAATAGTCAGATTAAGCGTACTAGGACAGCAGTATATGAAGTGATGAGTCTAGATTCAGATTTTCCCTGATAACATTTTGAATTCGAAAGCTCAAATCTCATCTTCGAGCTCCCTCACTATGTTTTCTCTTTGCTCAAAAACGCTTCGATTAACAGTCCCATTCGAATTTCGGTTACGCTCGCCTTTCAGAGTCTTACAACTCATCGACGCTCGCCAACGCTCACGTCTCGCTCTGTTACTCAACTCTTCCAGCTTAAGTCTGGGTTTGGGGATAAACGCATTATCATCCAAAATCTGTTTCTAAACTCCTCACTCCATATATTACTTTGCGCGTCTCAGTTTGAGTTCCCGATTGATATCTTCTTCAAGCCATTCAAGCGCTAGCTTGTATTCCTCTGAACAATTACCAGATCGCTTCTCAAGTTTATTTACAAAATCATAACCGATTTGAATTCGCCACTCAATGTATTCATCCATGTGGATTTTCCACTTCATGTACTCATCCAGTTTTTCCGAGTGCCATATAGTATACACGGTATTTTTCTCAATTTGATAATTGATCTTGATATTATAAACAACGACAACCTTTGAACCATTCAAGGTCAATTAAAATTTGAATGAACAACTTATTTACATCCTGGACTTCAAGGATGAAAAGGCAAAAATCGGCAAGGTCATTATCCGCAGAGGTAATAATAACTTCAACTAGTATTGAATCCTTACATAACGTTTGTCAAAGACGAGAACGTTACGGATGCTGTTTCAAAGAATGGAGAAAGTTTGAAATTCCATGCTTTATCCGATGTTGCTATGACAATCCCAAGGATTGAAAAAACTCTCGAAAAGCAAGGTTCCACCGCCAACAAAAGAGTGCAAACAACCAAGGGAAACGGAAAGAAAAAGGTCAAGATCGAAAACCCCCAGCTATTTGTTGAGTTAGATGAAGAATGTCACAAGCTCGGCAATGACAAGAAACGCTCGAGCCAAGCCATCTAACATCAAAAGAGAATCGATCCATAGCAGTTTCACTGATTCATGTGAAATAGATTTATAGGTCTACAGGTGATGGCGGTGAAATCTCGTTGTAACTCATTCAGAAACCAAATTCAAGTGTAAGGAGCGTGTCACGTTTGAGTTAATCTGTAGGCCCAGCAAATGAGTTCATTCATTCAAATAAAATAAATAAATAAATAAAAACTGTTTGAATAAAAATATATATAAATAAAAAGCCAGCCTTATGCTGGTATAGTTTACCCACCATGAACCAGCTGCTGTTTTATCAGCAGCTCTTCATGAAAACAACTACTTTGGTATAAGCAGCCGAGGTTTGTACTCATTTGACATTTTAATATAAGTCTTTGATTTAATGTCGAGAGGCCGGTCTCAGGCTTGATCTGTAGCGTCTCCAATATATACTCAGCCAACATTTTACTCGACAAACCACAGTCTGAACAAGGAAGTTTACCTTCATCCCACATTAGTTCTTTTGATCTGGGACTAATGAAAAACCTCTTGAGGCTAAATTAAAAAAAAAATAGTCCAACGTTCCGGACATCCAATTGCCCTATGGCTTGGTGGCCACCACTGAAAAAGAGAATGCAGAAGCTAAGTTTGTGTCTTAGTCGGGAGAGTCCTCCTACGACGGGCCAGTGCCAATTATATTGAAACTCAGCCAAGAATGGCAGAAACTCCTGGGTGGCTTGTGGTGGAGATGAGTTTCCTAATTGCCTCCCTGCCTCCTCTGTGTGACAATCAATCTACAATCGGACATCTGAACGCCGGTAGGAGCTCGTATTTCATAGTACAGTGAGGTCGACGGTGATTTTTTATCCCAACTCACCTGAGGTTACTCATACAAACCGCCTATCTCCTAATTATATAACAGGTTGTGAATTTCTGACCACAACCCCTTACCCACGCACTATCTGCAAATCACAAGAAGTTACAAGTTACCTGGTGTTAACTCATTGAAAAAATGTTATTCATCTGCACTTCAAGGTTGTATCAAGCTTATGATTGTGAGAAATAGATTCATAGCCTCGACACTCGGTCACAGCCAGCTGCATCACAATCCTCGCTGAGCAGCGGCGAGGGTTGTAATTTGCCGGTCACAACTTCAGTTTCGTCTACACTAAGTCCACTTCCTGTCTATACAATGTGCTAAGGTGCTAAGGTGCAGGGTAGGTTTAATCAATGAGTTGTGCACAGTTGTGCATACCATTAAGTTAAACTGCCTTTCTCTATCACAAGACCTTGCGAGTACTTTGAATGCTTAGAGAATGATGGCTGTCAGTGCCAGAGAATGAGAAGCTTGCATTTTGCAGGACATAGTTCAAGAGAATTTTTTCTATTCCACATAGATCTACTGTCTACATATTCTGCTCATGTATTCATTGCGCAAGACACCACGAGGTGACTATGAAACCATGGCCGTAGCCTACGTCTGCAACAGACATGAGCTAAGCCCAGGATTTGAACGTCTTCAGGAGTTCTTTGACGATCCTCTTCAAGGCATTGCCTTGAACACCGAGATGCTAAGTCTTAGTTTTCAAGTCAACTCTTGGACTCAATGAAAGGCTACTATATATAGATAAGTCGTAGGAACATGTCATTATACAGAACTCTGTGTCACTCTCCACCTGCTGCTTATTGTTTATAATTTCTGGAAATGTGGTGTATTTCCCCAGGTTGTTATATTTTGCCTTTTACTGTTCTTTTGTTCCAGCTGCTTGACACTCTTTCAAGTCGTTTTATGAGGGAAGAAGTTCAACGACTTTGTACAACCTTACAGCTTCCACCTACCAGCAGCTTCCACTGCATTTCTTTGACTTCTGAGGAGGGATTGTGTATCATGTATTCATGTTGCAATGCTTGCCCATGCTGAATTGCTGATCTAGTTCTGACTTTTGGCTGTTGAAAGCAAGAGTTAGTGTCATCATCAACTAGTATATGAACATTTATCTATGACAATGACATCTGGGTTCATTTGCTGACAAACTTTACACCGTGTTAAGCCCAATGGTTTACACCTGAACATTTCCAGCGCTGATCGATTCTGTCCACATCGGAAGTGCCCTTTGCCAAACTGTTGGGGCTTCATTTATGGCACCGTTAGAGGCTGGTGATAGCTGATCGTGTTACAGGTATTAATAAGATTATACAGGTGGCTGGTTGATTGTACATACGTTGTGTCACTAGTCTGTAAATCAATGGAACTTAGTCTTGTTGAGTCATTCTGAATAAAGTGACTACATCATCGTTCACATGTCTAACATGAACAGGCACTGTTCACACAATTTGTCGTCCTGTGAGAAGCCAGTGAGAATTCTTCAACGGTCATAAGCAATTTCATGATGAAGTTTCAGACAATTGCTACACCAGATGATGAGCCATTGCCCACATGTTTGGTCCTCTTGAAAGCTGCTGGCACGATTCTGTCTTGCTAAGGGAAAGCGGCATTCTCCCCCAACTTGAAGGCTTGCTTCAACTGCCAGATGGTGGAATATATGCCATTTACAGAGATCCAGCCTATCAGTTCATGACACCTCGCAAGAGTGATAACGTAGCCTCACACCATAGGAGCAAGCCTGAATCAAAGTTCAACTGGCGCATGACTTTGGTGCGCATTGCTGTTGTGTGGGCTTATGCCAACATTGTGCAACTGTTTGCATTTGTTGATTTTAAGAAGAATCAAAAGCTGTTGCTTCAGCCTGTGGCTATGTATTATTATGCGGCAGTACTGCTAACCAACTGCCTCACCTGGCTAAATCATTGTGGAGGTGAAATAGCTGAAACTTTTGGTGTTGATCCACCTACTCTGGAAGAGTATTTACAGTCACTGGTGGATGCCACACTGTCTAGTGCTGCTAACGCAACTGATGTTTTCACGGCTGTTTTGTTCGTACATGTGATAAAGAGAGCAGATTTTTTTGCATGTATGTTGCTTCTTTTACTGCAAATTGTGTACAGTTTATTCCCTCCCTGGATAATGTTTGCCCTCTTCCTAGGCATCTTTTTACCTTCCTTCTCTCTCACACATTCTGGAGTTTTCTTAGGATCACCTCAGTCAGAACTGACAAAAGATCCATCACCTGATTTGATGTTCTTCTCACTTTGTTTCAAAATTCTTGGAAAAAGGACTCACATTAAAAATACTGTTTTAACATATATGCTTGAGAAAAAGAAGAGAGACAAATTTATACTGATAAATTTGCTGAATTTGAAGAAAGTTTGCCTTTGAACTCAAAGGAAGAAAGGAAAAGAGGGAAAACCTGTGGTGACAGATTTCCTAGAAAAGGTTTTGTCATTCAATAAAAAGAAGCAAAACACCAAGAGAAAATATTTTGTGCTTGTTACTGCTCAGTCATGTTGCAGGGTTCCCATTTTTTGTCATCATGGTCTGCATTAAAGAAGGCATCATCTCCCTTTCATTCGAAGTGTGCCTCAAACTGCTCCCTGTTTAGTTTCTGCTCTTCTCCTCTCTATTTCTGGTTCTCCTTATCCTTCTCTCGCAAGTAATCTATCAGTTGTTCTATTGATATGTCTGCCTCCTCTATTCTTTTTCCTTGTCAACTATCTTTCTCCTAACTGGTCCTTCTTCCATGTCTGCACCACTGTCATCAACATTTTCATCTTCACTCAAATCTGTATGTAAAAGACTGCAAAAATACAGCAATAGAGTGTCATTTAAATGTAAATGCCTTGTGTACAACCATCGCTGAAAAACCATAGTAGCATAGAAATTCAAGCCATCACTGAGAATATTGAATTGAGTAATCAATGGTGTTTGGCAAACACAAAAAGGTACTGCTTATTTTTTTTGTCATATTCACAGATAGGCCAAGCTGAACATTATACCTAAAGTTGTTAAGGTAGTTACAAAAAGAAGTAAAAAAGGGAAAAGTGCAGGTGTTAGCAAGCCAAGAGAAATCTTGATGTGCCAGAGGATGTCGATGCTCTACCAGCTAGTCAGGCAAGCAAAACTCTCTGGCTTAGGCGGTCTTGTGCGTTGAATCATCATCATCACCACCGTTTATTTATTTAAAAAGTTGAATGCTGAAAAGGCCTAAACAAATTTCCAACTGACTGAGTCAGTAGGACCAGGCCACCGGTAGCACGAAATAGTTTTGCACCGGTCAAAGTATGCATACATGTATGTTACACTATAAT
>JAOWAW010103804.1:0-14852 GCA_028565695.1 Nicola tetela
ATAATCGGGTAACTATGCTATCATGTGCACGATCCACATTGAATGATCCGTGCGAAGCACGGGTAGCTATGCTAGTAGGCAATAAGCTTATAGCCAAATGCGCGCCATGGTCGGTGCTCAAGATGTACTAACACATGTACGTTATCGTAGACGACTGTAAATCCGTACCGGCTTCATCGATCCCCAGCCCCGTACGCCAGCGAAAGGAATTTGAATCTCTACGACTCTAGGTCTCGCTGACAGTCAAGTCGCTGTGATCAGCTGCTTTGGTGCGCTTGCCGATGTTCTGTGTTTGAAATTTGACCGTGGCAAGTTCCTTCGCGATCAGACTGAGATCTGATGCTGCGCTAACTGGCCTTGACAGTTATGGCAACTCCTTTCAACTCTTATAAGATCCATCAGCTCAACACTCTCAACAAAACTGCAAAGTTGGAAAAGTCGGCGCAACATGTAAATCTGAGAGTTCCACCTAAGTGACTTTACGGGCACGTCTTGGGTCAGTTTCAGAGGTTGCGTCTTTAGGAGGTCTACCTGTTGTCGTGTGAGCGCATGGGAGGCCATTACTGACTGTTTGAAGTGCGTCGCTAAGCGACGTGCAGCTGACAGCAGGCCCGCCAATTTATCCCTGCACAGCGCTGTCCGTCACGGTATTGCATTTTGTAGACTCTGAGCCGAGCAGACCGAAGACTCCCAGCCGTTTTCGTTATGCAACCGTTTTCTGGCTAATTCAGCATTGGCCACCTTGTCGTGGACTACTGCTACGACTGCCGACGGATAAAGCTTGAAACTGTGGATGGTCGTTTGAAGGCACTCAACTATGCGCAGTCCAGTGTGGGAAATGGGCTGAGCCTGTCTCCTAAACACATGACCTTTCCTGCCAGATTTCGAGATAGTGGTAAGTTACGGTGGCAGTCGGTGGCCGTACTGGTCCAAATGTCTGTCGTCAGCGGCACATTTGAAGTTGCTGATAGGGTACGTTTCAGAAAGTGGACGGCCTCTTTACGGTGCTTCGCCTCCAGCAAGTTCGTTAGGTGTGTACGGCTGGGTATGTCATAGCCAGGCTCCATGAAAGCGATGGGTTCTTTCAAAACTTTGTTATTGACTACAGACAATTGCCGAAGGTCACGATACAACCAGGGAATAAACAAGTCAGTTACAGCCGATGCGCCCACAACAGAAATAGTCTTCTTCAGGCAGGTTTAGCAGTAGCGTATGCCGTCAGAGAAGTCTAGATCTGCACCTGCTGTCTCTCAGTCTTCGATTCTTTTTCCCGAACAGTGTGGTCTCTTCATAAATAAATTGCTCTATTAAACCAGACTCGGGTTGTACCCTTCAGCTGGTCGTATTTAAAAGAAAATTTTCACAAAGAAGTCAGGGAGATTTCTTTCCTTATAGGAAGCGGAAGGACTGCCAAATTGACGAACGCTCACTTCTACAAACTTAGATTTAGCCATCTCCCAGTACTAGTGTGGCAAACCTACCAAGCCGTTGGATTGCTAGGAGACGGAGAGGGCAGCAACATTATGTAGTCGCAAGACTCGCAACAGAGCCTGAGCGCTTGTAAAATTGCGCAACTTCCCTCATGATATAATCCGGCGTCGGCAAGGGACAACTCCCCAGACTTCACAACTTCCGTGAAGTAAATCATTATCATAAGCACTGAGGACTAAGCAGCAACTTAACTTAAGCTGATTCAACTAAATAAGAGCTCAATGTACTGGGACGCTAACAGTTGAACGCTACAAAAAGGCTTTGTGCAGGTATATTACAGGCAATTTGTAGCTTCGTTCATTGGACATGCAAGGAAACCGACAGGCGGACAATATATGTTTCACTTACGAGAATGCCACCTGTTAGAGATTATCATTGTTATTATTATTTTACAGATGGCTTGAGTGTTTTACGCCAATCGCTAAGGGGGATGGCCGCAACTAGGTCCGTCCACGTTAAGCCCGTAAAATATGTGGATATCCGGCCTGAAGCAAAGCTCCTAAAACCTCTGAATGAGCTCTACTTACTGCTGAATTATGCTCCCTTTCTGCACGAGAAGAGCTTCTAAAACCTCCAAATTCTCCTCCGCGTTCGGCTCGCTTCCAAAAATAGCTCCCCCTTCGCAAAATTGTGCTGAAATTATGATCAAAATTATGCGAACTCATGAAATGAGTCTTCTGTTTTCGTACATTGCCACTTGGAATTAAATATCCAGATTCTCAATGTGTCGTCGCCTCTGTGCTATCATGGTCGGAAACTTCAGCATTCCCCGGGTGATCTCTGTACTAGCCTCTCTTTGTTGTTGTACCGCACCCAGTTACAGCAAAAACCATGGAATAAGCCTGTAGCTATAGTCTGTTTGTATTTACAACTTCTGCTCGCAATCTGCTCCTTCCGCGGAATTCTTCCCTGTTACTCACATTCTGCCCATAGTTCGGCCGGCACAAGGGTGGTTCTACCTCTCAGCTGATTTCAGCAACCAGATTGAAATGGTTGAAAGGCTGGATAGTGGTTGAAAGACCTTGGCTGGAAAAATTGAGACATGAAAACTGCATTGTGATAACGTCGATTGATATAGGCAAAAGAAAAATAGCGGAGGAAATTTTAATTCATTACACTGTCTGTGATGTGCAAGAAATGAGCCTGATTTTTTTTACTGTAGCTTCTGTCTAGGGTGTTTAATAATACGGTACAACAGTTTTCCAAAGTTCCGTGGCAAACTTGTAGAATCATGCTCATCATTTTTACTCTACCTTGGCTTCATCAGCCTGCATGTCTTGGCTAAAACTTAGAAAGGAGGCAGAAAAGCAACTTTTTGCAGTTTCCTTTTCTAGGTTAATGGTCAGAGAGCCTCTGTAAAAAGATTGAAGTTGATAGGGTAAGAAACGGCTGAACGACGACGAGTTGAAGTTGATGAAAGTCCGTTTCGAGAAGCCAGCGTTTAAATATCCCGCCATGCAGCCCGTTTGAGCGGCAGAACCACCATTGCACCCAGATTACACATTCATAGGGAAATTCAAAGCTACATGTAAATCAGTATGACAGTTCAGCACCTTATTTATTCAAATAACCGCTGGGGGGTAATTTTACGAAAGTGTCTGCCGTGGCGGTGCGGCGGTTAATTGAGGACGGCGGTTAATAAAATATAAATCGATTTGGCAATGTGCCTAAAACTCTGCAACTGTTTATTTCCAATGTAAATAGCTGTGAACGCCAGTGCCATGACCAGAACTGGTGGTTTCCAGCGCGCGTTGGTGTCCCATGGCCACCGGAAGTGTTTGTTTGCATTTACATGCGCATGTAATTCTCGGTACAGGAAGCGGTATTTTCGGATCGAGCGCCGGGGGAGTAACCCCATCTTTTCGCAAAATCTATGCTACCAGTATCTACCACTGTCTTCTCAATTCCTGAACTGCATGTGTTTATTTTCGAAATACCGTACCTAACATAACGGTATCGACACATGGTCATTTTTCAACGCTCTCACAGACCTACTGTGGAGAATGGATGGGGTAAGTCGAAGAATTGAAGCGGCGACTATTTGAGGGGAGGGGGATTAATCTGGAGATTTCTGCAATTCGGCGCTGATTGCCTCTGGAAATTATTCGAGGGGAGCGGCTATTCAAAGAAATAGAGGAGTGGCTTGAATATGTCACACTATAGTGACGTCATACACTGTCAACACGCGCAAGGGACTGCTTTGCGTGGAGGTTGCCGCCAACGAATCTGACCCAAGACAGCATGTCGATTTGGCTGTCTTTCCTTGTCTTCCAGCCATTTGAAGTGTAGGAAAAAAACTATTCTTTGGGACTCATTCAAAGTGTTTCCTCCTGCAGTGAAACATTACGGTGTCTCTAATGTACATGTATCATACCAACTGCTTTTTCAAGATTCCAGCTCTACCGTACCCTCGCTTACCGTCCCTGCTCAGGCTGCTTATAATTACCGTCTTCGTACAAGTATTTTGGTTATGAGGAACGCTCTCAAGAACGAATTAGGAATTTGGGACATCTGGCAGGCACTGCGTAAGAACCTGATGTTTGTTGCTAACGCTCAGTCGGCAATGATTGGCGTTGCTTGCTGTCTGTGGAAATTGATGCAAATGGCGCTTTCCATCCTTTATAATGCGGACAAATAAGCGAAGTAGTATCATGCCCAAGCAAGAGCCATTTTCCTTTTTACAAGCCTTTTCCAGAGTTATGTCAGCACATAACGCACAGTATCATCTAATGGTAACTCCATTCTTTTTTAAAGTTGTACAAAACCCGGCTCAGGCTTACTGAAAATCTTGAAAATTTCAGCAGCATTAAATTTTCTTCTATTTTCAGCCTCAGAAGCAAGTGCCGAATCATGGGCCGAAAATTATGTGCATGGGTGCTTAACACACCATTATACCATAGTTCTTAAGTAAGCTCTAGAAATATAATGCTGTTGAGATCGCGCTTTGTCCTCCATTGCTGACGTTTTTGACTTGCGGGAATTTCAAGAATTACAAGAGTTCTGGAAATTTATGAGGCTGTATCCGCACCAACATGAAGGTGTTTTTCGTGACACAAAGCCTGCGCATCGAATCCTTCTCGGCCTAGCAGAACAGTTCTTTCTACACGAGCTGATTTGCTTGGTCCGTGTTTGGCTGGCCTACTTTCATCCCAGTCGTTATGAGGATCTGCTTCGGCGTGGAATGCTTTCGGGAAATTCGAAATTAGTAATCCCTAGTCATTAGCTTCATTGCGCCATTGCAAGAAAATAAGAACTGGAGCGTCTGTGATGAGCTTCATGATCCTTTGATAGTATCGATTAGGCTTTAATTTCCAAAACTTGCAGCTTGCAATGCCTCAGCAAGTTGTCCAGAACTCTACTGTCCCGGCGATCGTGTTTTCCTTCACTACATTTCCGCGATGAGATAGTACTAGTCCGCTAAAGGCAGCTCGATAACATTAAAATGAACTGCACACAGTATCTGTAGCAGTAAAATTAATCAGAAACTTGTGACAGATCTACTAGTGACCGCCTTGCTGCCAAATTTGCAAAGGAACGTCTGTCCCAAAATGAACAAGCCAGGAATGACACACGCTCATATGATATCCTGGGAGGTGCAGGAGATGTTGATACCAGCTGTTCGTAACCAGTCTTAGCCGTTAAAATGTTTTCCTCTGAGAGTACAATTTCACGTTACATCGGGCTTCTTGCGCCGTTCCACAGTTCTCCTGAATTTTGCGCTGTAATTCCCTTTCCCATGGCTGATGTCTCCTTCTCGGTACCGCGCCATTATCTCCTCGCTCGCAAGTAGATAAACTCGATTCTATTTGGGCAGTCCCAGCCATTTCATTTGAATTCTTTTTCCGGCTTGTGGGCCTAGTGCGCTAAAAACCTGGTGCGCTAAATTTGATGTCGGAAGCGGAAAACTGGACAATGGTCCGGTTTCAAGGCGAGTCCCAAACGGATCACTATGTCTTGCAATGAGGGAGAGACTCTCTGAGATGAGGGCCCGGGGACTGGTACGCCTGAGTGGACTGTGCGTAAAAGACGAAGAAGCGTTGAAGTCACTTGTCAGGCCTTTAACTTGAGCTCCTAGTTTGGTACCTATACCAGCGCGGCCTGCTGAGGACCGCAAACGGAGAAGCCGGCAGATATCACGGACAACAATGTTAATGAAATCTCATTACCTGAGTATCATCGCAGAGATAACATCATCCTTTAACAGAAATTTCTCTCCTAAACAGAAAGTAAATTTAATGAGTGTGCTCCGATAAACCAACTCAGCTCCGCATCGCTGGACGGAAAGCGCCTTGGCCACCGGCCAGCACTAAAAGTAGAAGTATACCAGCGCTTCTGTGGGATCCCAACCAGGGCCGTTGTTTACTATATGACCTACAACCATCGATCGTGGGCATGATCACAGGCTGAAATAGCCTTCCATACTCATTGATAACCATTGACGCTTACTCAAGTTATTGGGTATGTGTCCACGCAGACCCATGCGCATTTTCGCTGCATGTACGTTCTGTGAATGAATTCTTTTAATCGTAAACGTATTCGTGTGCTAAAATTTATAGTATATCATATAGGGCTCCGGTTTTTCGTACTGGAAATATACATCTACATGTAGCCATAACTGGCGACAGGTGATGACGGGTATGGCCGGGTCTGGATATGCATATATTCGTTGTAGCAGTTTACTTTGCGAATTCCGACGTTGTGATTCTGATGACGAGCGAGCTGGTTTTTCCGTATTTAACCACGGTACAGCTGACCGTTACGGGAACACGATTTGTTGGTGTCTAGTCTTTGCGAGGGATGGATCTAGAGAAATAAGCACGTCATTGGGATGATAATTAAGCTACATCCTCGCGAGAGCTCCCTAATCTACACGGCACCGGTATATCTGTGTCCAATTAATGGTAATGGCCTAGATGAGCTAGGCGTGCTTCAATCGAATTAGCCCTGCGCAAATTTTAGCGTGTGGCATAACTCTTGCAAGTTCCGCATCTCTCTGAAAGTCCAGAATCCGATGGTAATAGAACACTGACACACAGGAAAGGTTTACAAAAGGTACGAACAAAGGTCGCGTTCTACGTGCTCTTCACAGCTACCTGTCAGCTTAGCCGAAGCGTTGATCATGAGGAAGTTTGAAGAGCTTCCCTGCCGCTGTCTGTCTCCGCACTTTGTACCCACGTGTTAGAGTCTTCTTCAAAATTTTAATGGCATGGCTTTCCAGCAGAAAGTCTAGGAAATACAGAACCACGCGAAGAGCCGAATGTCGTGTTTTGCGTGGGAATAATCACGTCTCTCCAATGAACCATTAAGTAATTGAACTTCTACAATAAGAATGTTCAAGACCTCTTCGTGCATCCTAGTCCGAAGGGTATGGATGATATCAGTCTGCAAACAGCGTCCTTGCCAACCGATAGCAGAGAAGGAACAAAAGGTCCGAGAATGCGTAAAACCATTTTCAAGTGGTGCTCAAGTAGTCGGCTTCACTTTATTCAGTTGATGTGCACGAACGGAGGAATAATGATGAACGGACGCATGAAATTTTATAAACAAGAGATGCGTTGGTTGTTCACCTCAAGAGGTCTCATTAGGTCGAAAAATGATAGTCAAAAGGATGCTATTCTTTAGACTATTCGCCTGAAGTCAATCATCTATCGTGACTGGACTGGATGCCCTCTATTTTTATTCTCGTGTGAATTCATTGAATCGCATTGCTGATACGGGTAGATCAGAGTCGCGACACGCACTTCCATTCTATTAACAATATTCACAACTTCGCACAATTCTTGGATAAATGAAGGCCCCTGCATAGTTTTACCTCCTCCCTGGTTTCTGCATCTTCAAGTTTTTACTGACGCCTAGGGTGTACTAGTGCTCCACGTAACTTCGGCTGCACACGACTGAGAACTGCTTAAGCTTGGAGGGGACGACACTTCTGACAAAGGTTGGTGACCTTTAGAACAGACTGCCCACATGCGTGCGAATCGAAACAACAGAGGGGATACACAGTAGCTGCCGCGGGGTGTTCCTGTGCCCTGACGGCTATTCAGTCGGCACCTGCAGCTGTGCGCTTGTGTTTATGCGTTGTCAGCAGGCTTTTAACATACTGTGTGACAATGTTGCATATCACGCGTTGGAAGATATCGGTATTAAACATCGGCTTTGCCGAAAAACGTTAACGGCTGAATTTCACCCTCTAGAAGGGCATGGCGCCTTCTCACCGTCTTCAAGTTTCCGGAAATCATCCAGGGGTGCGGAGGCCTGAGTGCGCCTTTGGAACACGTACCGTTCTCCAAAAACCCCCATTGGCCACCAGCGATAGGGATGTCCTCGCTTCAGCAGTGAAAAATCGGCAACCTGATACACTTGAAAGTCGATACCGTAAACATTGCTTAGCTTCCAATACCATCAATAATGAAAATTTGCAATGGGCAGCGCAGCCCGTGTAATATAGAGTTACAGCTGCCCTGAAGATGCACTCCACAAAACACACCGGCCGTATACGGGTGAGCAGGGGTAAGGTTTCACGTTAGTTGACACCAGCTGACGGCTTTAAGGTTGTGTGTTAACAAAATGACTAAATGTGTGTTCTGGCATAGTACGATAACGCCACAGTCTCACTTACACCAAACACACGGAAGTTTAGAACCTCAGGGAATCATCCCACATCTTGACATGCATATACCATTGGCGAAGAACAACAAAATAGCCCACGACCTCGCTTATGGCCATGGACACGTTCCAGCAATAGAACAGAGAGAAAGACCTGTCGCGAATATGGACACAAAAGGACAACATTTTAGCATGTATTCCCTGTTCAAGCCGGTTTAAATACTCGCGACACGGTATACCTGGTGTATATAATTACACATACAGTACATGTGAGGAAGCATTTCCTTCTGGTACAGTGTCATGATCTTTGTATGGATGTATCGAATACTATTCTTCGGGTGCTTTGAGGGATTTTCCCCAGTGAAAGCCGACGGCCCAGTACCTATAGCCAGATCAGTTTACAGCAAAACAAAAAAAAATACATTCAACGGTAACAGCAGATGAAAAATAGTTTATTATCTTGGGCGTTTTATGACGTCGACCGGGGCACTGCCCAATAAGCCTTCCCAAGCAGTTCTAAGAATGTGAGCTCTCTTCAACACCAGTCATGTGTCTCTTGGCGGAAGTCCCGTTTGAGAAACTTCCTTGAGCATTAGCAAACTCAGCTATGTTTGGAGTGTCTGTTCGTTTTCCTTCCTGCCCAAATTGTCCCAGCCTCCCTAGCCAGTGTCAGCAAGTTATTATGGTCATTTATTGTTTAGCCATTTCTGTAAGAAAAATGGACTGGTTGATCGAGAACTTACGTTTGGCTTTTAGTCTTTAGCCTTCCTGAAAACACGGAAACTGAAGGAGATCGCGAGGAATTGCAGAGGTCATAAATGGAGATGGGATAAGAGAGAGAGAGAGAGGGAGAGAGAGAGAGAGAGAGAGAGAGAGAGAGAGAGAGAGAGAGCTTGCGAGAGAGAGAGAGACTTCATAGGATGACAAGTCCTATGGGACTTCTTCCTTCCCTTGTGGCAAAGTAAGGCCCCCAAAAAATTACAAAAACAACCCCCAAAAATTAGATTCAATCTCACTACGTGACCTAACACTGAACAGAGGGGCAAACAGAGTGGCGATTATAAACGCACTAACGGACAATATGGAAGTTCGCTGGATCATCAAACGAACAGACTTCAACAGTTGGACAGAATCAGCTTGTATTATGTGCAATCAGCTGCAGGTGGCTGTTAGCCTCTCCGGTTCGGCTACTCGATCAACAACGATCGTGGAGAGCTCTCGTCTTTGCCTGGCAGCCTACTGGCTACATGCGACAAACTCTCTCCGCTTCAAGCACAATACCCCTTCGTCGATTAATGTTCCCTCATGTGAATAATGAAATGAAGTAGCGGTACAGCCGGTATAGCTCACTCTCGACCTTCTACCACGAATCGCGACCCAATAATTCCTCAGAAGCCCGACTGGATACCGGAAGCACCGTAGCCGCACGATCATCCCTGCACTCGTCCCCAGCGTTGCCCAAACGTTGCTTTTGAGTTGATGTTTGCTCACGTGTCTTCACGAAAGTTGCGTTTCGTGATGCTCTTGCCCACATATGCAGTTTCCCGGCTCGCGCCCAGTGCAACTGCGGAGGTTCGGGTTGTGCTTCGCGGCGCCCACTATACAGCCTAATCACTGATAAAACAATGAAAACGGACAAATTTGATAAAGGACGGCCCAGTGTGGAAGAGTGCGAATTTCGCGAAATCTGACCGCCCTGCTCAAACTAGTACTCGTAAATAGGCCAGTGTATGGCGTTTCATTTTCGTTTGCATTCGCGAAACGGTACCCTCCCTCCCTGGTTTGCGGTTCGCATTTGGCAGCGTTTCGTTCCGGCTCAACACGCCCTGGCGTCCATAGCGGAAGGAGAAATCAACAGTGGCCAGGCTTTGAGTTAGGTGTACGAGCGGTGAATTGGAAAAAAGAGATCCCAGCATCCGATATGGCATAATCGTTCTGACAAACTCACAAAATATGTAAACATATCCACACCGTCAATGATTGCTAGCAGGCTACGCGGCAGAAGCCTTCGAGAGCGTGGCCCTGCGAGTGGCGCTGAAAAACGTCCACCACCAGAGCAGGGGCCTGGGTGGTGGTCTTCTGATAGCTTGCCCATGATTGGCTGTCCCATCATTGACATGATGGGCGACAGATAAAGTTAAGAAACAAATCAAGTGTCAACAAGCAACCAGTTCCACAGCAGTAAGTGCTATGAATTATGAAGTTTGCGTAGAGTGCGAAGGCTCCATTGCAGCCAATTCATTGTTAATATCGAGCTTGAAACACTCTTCACTCTCACATCAATGGCCTCTAGTCTGCAGAACAAAAACATGAGTACATGTATAAGCGATCTTATGTTCATGTTTTTGTTCTGCAGCCTAGCTAGAGGCCATTGATGCATGTGTGATGCTCGATATTAATAATTAAAATTATTATGAAGTTCTCTTTTTAATTTTACCGACACGTGGCTGAAACTTGAACCGGTTAGATTAAGCACATTAGCACTCGCCGCCGGCCAGACGTTTCAGCAGTGTCGTCGTTACTTATTGAATTCGAACATGTCAATTGCAAGCTGATGTTAGATGATCAATTGATAGCGTGTGCGTTCCGTTTGGTAAACATGCAGCCCAGGTTTACCCACGCCACACTGTCCACGCCACGATGTCCGCGCGACAGTAGTTGAGTGTCATCCGGACCGATCCTATCCTCTGACTCAATCGTTTGCGGGGACGGCAAGCTGATGGACCGTCGATGATGAAACAACAGGAAGAACGCATTCCATAGTTGATGTGAAAGGGTTACCGCACCCTTACTCGCAATTATGGCCGTGTGGGAGCTGCTGTGGGGTTTGGTCTCTCCCAAAGCAAAGTGCATACCACAGTTTCACTCTGTGCATGAAGCAACTGAGCGCTACCAAATCCTCTAAAACTCGTACCTATAGATGTACTCATCCTAGGATTAATAATTACTGTCTGTACGCGTTTGATCGCATAATATTTACTCGTACTGCATACCAATAAAAAAGATATCAGAGAACCTCGGCTTACATGCTTTTACCATGTTTGCCTTCGTCATGGCACGAGAAATCGATATCGGTATCCTCGGGAATCAGCTTGCGCTCTCGCTCTCATCGATAATATAATCGACGGAGAGCAAAGGATGAATGAAAATTTAAAAGTCGACCATGTGTGATATACATACAACATGCCGAAGGATATTATTGCCAGCGGGTGGTTAAATTTTGGTGGGCCAAGAAAAACGCCGACGACATCGTTCAGGCTAAGCCTCATGATGAGATTAAGAGCACACAGAACATCTGCAAATATTCAAGGCTATTTTCCTCCTGCATTCTCGCACAATGGCAATACCATCAGCTCCATGCCCGTACCAACGCAATGTTTATAATATTAGATAACAAAATTATTAACCTACGGGTGGACCTATAAACTATCTAAAAAAACCGACGTAGTAAAAAAGTAAAATCCAACGCACGCCCGGATCGGCTATATTCGTCATAACGCTCGCCCTCCGAATAATAAACAATAGGGCGGAGACTCGCTGGGTATATCCGTCTCATGACGTAAGTGAGAAAACGACAATAAAAAGGACGCTCTGGAGGTCAATAATATTATAACCTGAAACAGGACAGCGGAATTGCGAAAGGGCGTACACTGCTTTTAAAGGGCCAGTACATGGTTGCCCTATTGAGGTGGTACTTTCTCGTGGGCAACAGCCTGAGCCCAGGCACTCGGCAAGATGGACACGCCAGCAGATTCCACGTGTAGCTATGACAAAGCGAGAAGACTTCTACCAAGGTTTCTTGGCATGTGGAACGGCGGCCCACGTCCGTGCGACGCAACAAGCTAAGCTAACCTCTCAGCCTTGTTTGCTTTCTCCTACGCAGTAGATCTGTGGCTCGACGACCCACGCCGTCGTCAGTATGTATCGAGATCTGTTCGCATGCCTCTGTCGTCGACGTAGTCATCATGCACATGTATACAATGTTACAAAGGCTTGTTGCCAAGAGACGTTGCTCTTCATGCATATGGTTGCAACAGATGTGATACATCAATTATTGTGTGGTTTCGTACTGGCTTTCAGTTTAGTTGTCGTTGCTCATCAATACGGAGAATAAGTATTTGTGAACACGTTGCAAGTGACTTTTGGGAAACAGCCCCGAAACATCCCATGTCCAGATTTTCAGTTGTAGGCTGCGACGACATACCCGCCGACTGAACTTAATTATTATTAGAAAACGCAGCCCTTGCTTGCCTGTCCTATTGTCCACTAGTATACTATACTCGTGCATCGTGGTGCATATACTAAATAAACGACAGAGCTGGCTTCAGGTTACACATGTTACAAGGGTGGCAACTTAGTTTCACATTCGCTGGCGGACAGCTGTACCTCACAGCTCAGATGAACATAGTGAACAGTAGTAGGGGACAGATGGCACCGTACGGATATTCCTGCTGAGCGCTGTGCACGCCAGATACACGGCGACGTGTGAAGTCTCATTGCAATGCGGACTGGGTCTAGCTGGGGTATACGGCCAAGGGAGTTTACACAATACTAAATAAAGAAATTTGATATGTTTGAGATGTGCGCAAAGATGCTACGGTCTTGGGTTTATAAGCTACAGATCCGGCACTCATGGTATACTATGGCACATGCATGGTCCAGAGACTCTGCAATAGTCCCACGACCAAATATCAATATTCGACACCTTCAGGAAGATTTCAACCGCAAGCGGAATTACTCCGGAAGATTCACACCAAACGCCACCAGTTCGGGAAAAGCCGTTTTTGTCGACATCACGGCCTACTCCGGCAGACAGCCAGAAATCGGCTGTGCATCGAGGCCGGGTAACGGTTGAGTTTTCAGATGTTGCTTATGTTGACGAAATACTATATCCCCAACTCGCCGGCACGAACGGCGACCGGTCGACTGAGCTGAGAAAAGTAAAAATTCTGTTATTATTCTGACATCATAGAGATCAACAGAACCACCCGCCACGCCATTGCACTAGTTGTAGGCGCGCAAGTCTTCACATTACGATTATACTTAATAACAGACGGGGACGACTCCGCAGTGATGAATAGGCGTGGGCGAGGCGACTTCTTAATGATCTCTCCAATGCATATGTTCAGTTGTCCAGCGGCCCGTCTTCTTGTGTACCATGGTGTGGCCACATAATACATACGGAAACACGACAACCCTGCCTGGGATGCCTGTTCGAACGTCACAACTTCATTTGAGTTGGGGAAAAAACGAATGAGCTGCTGGTACCTGATCTAGCTGAGGAGCTTTCGATCGGAGGCTGAGCTGAATGGGCCAATGTGGGGCGGACACGAAGTACATGTATTGATCGCGAAAGGTGACGATGATGACAAACACCCCCTTCCGGAGCAAGCAAAAAAACTCTATAAAAAGAGCTGTTTCGCGAAGAAAACGTATCGCAGCAACTGCAGAAGTATAATCTTCTCTCTTTGTCTCTAGATCTCCTCACTCCAAGGGTCCTTCAAGTTTCGGTTTTTCTGCTATGGCTAACAAAGGCGTTGCTCTTTCAAACCTCAGCATTAAATTATTCGTCCAGGGTGCTCTAGCTATAACCATACTCCCGCTTCTGGCATCTTGCGCCAGCCTACGGAACCGGCGAGGTAAGCCGCTCTAGCCTCAGCTAGGCATTTTGAATTTTGCACACTTTGGTCGTTTGTAGCTCAACTTCGGCGTGCCGCAGCCGACAAAGCAAAAAATTTATATCTGGCTGTGCAGTACATTTCATTCGTGTGAGCTCCTTACCGATTAAAGTGAAGCACTTGAAAATGATTCAAACGTGCTCGTTTTGTGGAATAAAAGTTCTGAAAGCTAACGTAGGTTCTTACATGTATGTCTTATTGCTTCGCACATCGACAGCTTCCGTTTCCATGTGGTCTTGGGATGGCAAGCGCATCCAGCTGTCGCCATATCTTCTAGCTGGGTCGGAACAATCGGGCAGTCTACACCTCGCTCTAAGTGGTGGAAGTGTCATCGGCGGGAGCTCTGTCGCCGTCTCTGAACTCTGCCAGGGTAAGTGACCTTGAGTCAGGATTGAAATTAGATAGACGGTAAATCAGTGTTTATGATGAGCGTCACAAGGTGTAAAAATGGAGCTGACAGCTGCAGAGAGGCGGAGAAAGAGACAGAGAGAGACAGAGAGACAGAGAGGGACAGAGAGACAGAGAAAAAGAAAGAAAGAAAGAAAGAAGAAAGAAAGAAGAAAGAAAGAAAGAGAGAGAGGATTTCCGGTAGAGCCTTAAGGCTAACGGCGGACTGTGCGACTCGGAGCTTGCGGTTCTAATTTCGATATACACCAGACAGTAGTTAAGAACATGTTTTCACCAAGGTACTGAGACGGCTTCCGTCTTCTTTCTTCCTCTGCAGAAAGCGGTCGCCTTTGTGATTGGGAAGTTCGGGAAGAAATAGATCCCAAAGGAGACTGTCAGGATTCGAACTCGGGTGTTGAACGTGTGCTGACTCTACGAAGCGCCTCCCGAAAGGACCTCTATCTTCAGGGGAACGGGAAGGCAGAGCAAAAACTAGCAGCTCGTCCAATCACAGTGAGTACGACATTGTGACGATGTACTGATAGGCTATTGGCGATCGATATCACATGTACAAAAGGAATACGACATAGCATATCGCCCTTTGTAAAAGCCGGCCTCTCTCTGGCAGTTGGTGGGTTGAGCTACTCCACAGGATGGCTAGGTCGACGTCTCGCCGTCTGGGACTAGTTG
>JAOWAW010103815.1:0-14851 GCA_028565695.1 Nicola tetela
CCCCCCCCCCCCCCGGCGGTCTGGGCAAGAAACACATGTTAACTCTGTCAATTGCAATTATACAAAGAGAGACAGGTTTGAGTTTGTTATGCTTTTTTTCAGACCACTGGAAGGTTTCAGCAACAACAAAGAGCATGTCTTGTGGGGAGCAATCAACCGCAACCTCCATCGTGATCTACCCATTGCATATGCAGATGGCATATCCTCACCAGCCGGCCAATGTCCCTTTGCCAGCAATCATGGACAAAGAGCTTTACGCTGTCCATTTCCACACGAAAATGGTGGCCGTGGTTCAACACGCCCCTCTCCACGCAACATAAGCAATGTTTTATTTCATCAGGTGAGGTTGAGATTGAGAGAGCAAGAGGTAGAAAAGGAGAATAACATTTCATAGATATAAGTAACCAATATTATTCCAAGGATATGGAGGATTGGCTGGAGGAGTATTTGCATTGTTGAGAAACCATAAAAAAGTTATCTTGTCATTAGCATTTTATCGGTAGAGGCAAGTTTGCCCATGAAAGACTTCTTCATGAGAAACACAAAGTTTGCTTTCTGCTATCTTTGGTGCGTACTCATACTGAGAGACAGACAGCTGCAGGAGGTGCAGTGTATTTGTACTATATGTGTGCCATTGCTGCTCAGTAGCAGGTAAAGATGATGTGTATGTAAATGTATGTTAACAGACAAAGGATGTTTACAGCAAACGATGGCTCAATGATATGCATGTCCATTTTGGTCAGGTAAGTAGTTTTGCTTGACACTGACAGTTTCTGATTACACGTTGGACGGACATTATAGTACACTCTTTCCTCAATCTGCTATCAACACACACAATTACAATGCCAAACATACACATAGACATGAATATGAATGTACACATAGAGACAGAGAACATACTCAGTATGTTACAGGCAAATTTAAAGACTTTCCTCTCTGACTAGCTGGCTGGATCACTGTCCCTATGACAGGATACTGGAAAGAACTTTGAGTCTCTGGTGTTCGATATTTCTTTGTTGATGTCTGTGGTCTGAAAGTGACATATTTTCTCTCCCCCCCCCCCAACCCTCTCTCTGTGCAGTTTCTTGATCATGACCTTGACCTCTCCAGCCCCTTTCCCCGTCAGCAATCATTGAATGAGGGGCAAGACTTCTGGTTTCCTATCTCAGTGCCAAAGGTAAGGCAATGAATGCTGATCATTTGATTCTATTTATAGCCGCTGAGATGACAAAATGATCAGAAATGATCGTAATGAGTAATTTTTACAATATTGCAGTTGAATTTCCCAAGCAGTGAGTCAGTGTTCTTTATGTTTGGCTTCATTTTAAAAGAAAGGGACGGACGCGTAGAGATTAAAATTAGTGGAACTAGCCAGTGCTGTTGGTGCAGTGGCATTGGCAGCAGTGTGATTTGTGTGGCTATGTTTAAAAAATGCCTTGGCGACTGTTCATGCAAGCTCAGTTAGTGGAAATCCACAGGATTTAAGAATATCATTTAATTGAATGTTTCTTTAGAGCTCGAGCAACCTTCCCTTGATGATTAATTGCTCTGTATGGTTGTTTGTTGTCGTTGTTTTGCTTGGGCTGCAGGGTGATGTCTACTTTGACCCCAACAACAAAGGCCAGAAATATTTGCCATTTATGCGAACACACTTTGGCAGGTGGGCGTGAACTTCCCAGAAATTCCTGTAGGCCATTATCATCTGCTCACTCTCAGTTCAGTAGTCATCAGATAATAACATGTAGCTGATTTGTTAGCCTCAAAATGCAGTGACTTAATTTGTACCAGACCCATCATTTAAATCATAAGTCTGTGTGCTGATCAAAATGTCAGCAACGCAATAAGTGTAGCTTGTCTCACTCAGGTGCTCCGGCAAGATGGCTAATCCACAGTCACCACGGCAACAGTTCAATACAATTACGTCGGCAATCGATGGCTCACTAATCTATGGGAGTGATAGATCGCGTGGTAAACAGCTTCGCACATTTAAAAGTGGAAAGCTGCTTGTGTTTGAGAGCAAATATGGTGCAGTCCTACCGGTAAGTTTAACTCTAAAAACTTCGTCTTCAAAATGTACAAATGTCCACACTAATACACAAAGACTCAAAGTACAAGTATGTATCCACGTTAAATGCACTGGGCATACTGAGTGGTTAGCACGTAAGTCTTACACAATTTGTTGAATGCTGTGGTTGCATTGGTGATGGAATTAGGAACTTGGTCATGATGCTTCTGTAGCCATGGTGTCTTGCTGGAAGTGTGTGGGACCCACTATCATACCTTAGATAATCCTCTTGCTATTATTAGGTGCCAAAACAGGTGTAAGGGCCTAGTTGTGCACTAGTGTCAGTATGTAGGACTTGTAAAAAATTCTCTCCTGCTTTGTGTACAAGTGTGACAGTGGTCAACTAATTATAACATTGGACCAATCTGCTGCAGTTGTAATCTGTCTCCTTTTGCTCTTTGGTGATCCAATTTGAACTTCTTCCAGCTGATCTAGTTCACCTGTGCATGCCAATAGTTCACATTACATTGTGCTACCTGACTCATCCCAAGTGCACTGGTTACTTTTGCTGCTGAATTCAGTTCAAGTGCTTGTCACCCTATAGTCTAACTTGTTCAGCTCAGTCACAGCTTCATCCTGCCCTTGAGTTGCGTGCAGTGTCCTTGCTATTGTGCAGACAAGTCTTTACTGACACACACACACACATGTACAGAACACAACAGAACAGAGAGAGAGAGAGAGAGAGAGAGAGAGAGAGAGAGAGAGAGAGAGAGATAAACACTTCAACATTTGGTCCCAACTAACGCTAAGTGATCCAGGCAGAGAAGGAAGTCCTTCCTTACAATAAAAAGCCATTCTGTCACTGTCTTTCTCCTTTTCTTTATGCTTTTAAGGGCAATTTTAATGATGATGAGGTTTACAAAGTTAGAGTGATTTTTCTTTTGTATGTTTAGTTTAACATCATGGGCTTGGCAAATGACAACCCAGTCAGGCGACCTCAAAGTCGCCTGATGGTTGCAGGGGACACACGCTGCAATGTCCAGCCAGGCCTTGTTGTCCTGCATTCTATCTTTCTTCGCGAGCACAACCGTTTGTGTGATGAATATCTCAAGCTTCACCCAAAGGCAAGTTGTTGAAACGCATTCTGTATGGAAAACATGGGAAGAGAACAGGGAAAAGAGGTAAAGAAAGAGAGAAAGAAAGAAAAAGTGAGATCCCGGATAAGAGAATGAGAGAGACAGAGAGCATACACATGGGAAGAGGAACAAAGAGAAACAATCGGCTATCATGAGAGGCAAAAGATGAGACCTGTTTCCAGAAACATGGGAGGAGCATCAAAGTATTCTCAAGGTCCTCTTCTGTGATTGGTTTCATTGCAGGCAAAGGACGAGGAAGTCTTCCAGGCTGCAAGGCGCATGGTAATCGCTGAGCTGCAAGCCATCACATATCGTGAATACCTACCCGCTCTGTTTGGACATGACATGCCAGCATACCGTGGCTACAATCACTCTGTCAACATGGATCTGGGAAATGCCTTTACAACAGCTGCCTTCAGGTAAGTGTGTGTGGGGGTGCGGGAAGGTGGGTGGGTGGGTACGTGTGTATGTGGTGTGCTTGTCTTAGATACATGTATGTTGCAACATGAACACCTGCACACCTGCGAATAAACACAAAAACAGACCATTCACTCAGTTACACATGCACATACATTGTGTGTTTGTGTTTGGCACCATGTAAGTGTGTGTATGTATTAATTTGTGTCCCTGAAAATGCCCGTGGTGAAGATACACAGCTTAGACTGACATATCAAGATTGTTTTCAGGAAAAAATTGTTTCTCATGGGCCACAATGCTCAACTAGATGGTTAAGTTGAGCTCAAGGTATTTTGCATTGTACTATTGTCAGGTTTGGCCATTCCCAAGTGAGCCGTCTTCTCTGGCGGCTTGACGAAAACAAGGAGGAAATTCATGAGGGTCACCTGCTTCTGCGTGAGAGCTATTTTGCACCAGAGCGAGTTCTTGCTGAGGGTGGGCTTGAGCCTCTTATTCGTGGGATGCTGGAACAGCCAGCTCAGGCTGTAGACACAATGGTAAGAACGATGGCTGGTGTTTTGTCTAGATTGAAATGAATAGCACACGTACATGTGCCACCACTCTGGATTTCATGTTGCCACACCAGATTTACTAGCAGTCAGCGTAACATTGGGATACCATGCTCTCATATTGCTATTTTTATTGGCAGTTTGCCAGACAAGACTGAAGTATCTTGAAGCCCTCATTGAGTCAATAGATGTGAATCACTGCCTGCAGGGCTATGCTCCTGCTATTCATGCACAATTGCTTTTGTACAGATTGCATATGTACTATCATTGGTGTTGTCAGTAGACTGTCTAAGCTCTGTGGTCACATGTTGGCTGTCTCACTGCTATATGGCAACCTGTTGCTATGGTGATGATGATAATGAGACAAATTTTATTTGAACCAAGAGAATTGAAGTGCTTTTGCATTGTTCAAACTCTTAACAGAACCATAGGGGCAGTGCATTAGGGCTCTTCTTTAAATTGTATAAAGTAAAGGTTAGCACCAGTACTTCACCTGACTTAGCCAGGCTACACAGCAAATAACTGGTAGACTATATGTGGAGTAAAACGTATTTCTTTTGCTTGCCCAGATGGTGAGCGAAATGCGCAATGCACTGTTCCCACGCTCTCACCAAACAGTGCATGGCAGGCATGATCTGGCATCACTAAACATCCAACGAGGACGTGACCACGGTCTGCCTGATTACAACACCGCCCGGCAATCCCTTGGATTACCACGTATGTTGCTCTGAGTGTTCTTACAATGTGTTGGCCCCTAAGCAGCTGCACTGACTTAATTATCTTACTGATTTTTTCATGATGATGTGTGAAGGCAGCTGCTCTACTGCTATGCCGTAGGTATCAGCAGATTTGAAGAAATTTCATCAGATGTGAGTGTGGTGGAGAAGCTGAAATCTCTCTACGTCGACGTTGACACAATTGACCTCTGGGTAGGAGGTTTGGCAGAAAACAAGGTGCCAGGCAGTGAGGTTGGACCAACCTTTCAAAGGTAAGCATGAGAGGTGGGAGGATCAGCAGACCATGAAAGTGATAATCTGGTAGTGTATCATCAGCAGCAGATGATTAGAGCAACCATGTGCAGTCTTCTACATGTGCATGTTGTCAGTTTGAAACTGTTGGCAGCGGTTTCTTTCACCATCAGACCTTATGATCAGCATCATTGCACATCCGTAAAAGGTGGATAGACGCATGAACTACTCTGCAGCTGTATCGATTCAGGTGTCTTGAGGTGATATTCTTTTATATGATTTACTGGTGCAACATGTGCTATCATTTGGACTACATTAGGCACCATGTAAACTTCATCATCAGCAAGGTAAAACTCCCATTTAAACCACTGTATCTGAGTATGTCAGCAAGACTGTGGAAAATGACTGTTGAATTTAACAAGTGGCACACGTGCATGGAACCCTCACAGGCCCTTCCTACGTGTTGCAGGCCCTTGTAAACCTGGCCCAGGAGAAAACATTTGGAGTGGCCAAGGAATATTGACACTACTGTTGTCAGTACGGGAAACATGAGTACAGGATGTAGATCTGTGGGTATGCATTGCCCCTCTGTCCTGATCCAAGAAAGTCTGACGCCTGAGAGTGCACAATCAAATGCAAAGCCATAGATCAATGGAATTGGACGCCAAAGCTTGGCTCTTATCTGACTGCGTAGGGTGAATGTTCAGCATGACTATGATGTAAGCATTCTTGACAACCTGGAAACAACAAGGGAAGATTGAATCTTGGAATCTCGCTAAGTGTCGCTCAAGACACAAGAGCATACAAGGTTGTACACTGTACAGCCTTGTACACTACATTGTACGGGTAACCATGGAAATCAGGGGGTATTTGGTGCGTGTGACCAGGGGATTTCCTGTAACACACTTACACACACACATACACACACACACACACACTCATGCATGGACATCCATTAATGTCTGTAGGAACCCTCTCCAGTCCCTAAAAGGGCCTGGCTTGGTTAATAATTTCTCTTTGTGTTGATCAGTAAAAGATAAGTATGAGATCGACAAAACGAAGAACTCATCAGGAGAGAAGGCAGAAGAAGGAATTAACACATGGCAGCCCACTATAACTCCATACTATGCATGTACCGCTGAGAGGTACAAAGTTCATAGCAAACATATGAACAGTGGTATGCCTGGGCGTGAGGACCATGCATGCTGTGTAGCACAAATAATAGCACATGTTACACTGGGGGCATGCTTCCAGCTATGGTTAGGGTTTGTTTCATTAAGCAGAAAGTAGAGCTAATACTTTCCAGGCATGAAATGCAAAATACGTCGATTCTCTCTCTCTCTCTCTCCCTTTCTCTCTCTCTCTCCCTCTCTCTCTCTCTCTCTCTCTCCCCCCTCTCTCCGAGCAATCATCTTATTGCTGGATATCATGTGCTAGGTTCAGCAAAACAAAAACATGACAACACTTATTTTTGATATTTAGCTGGCCTCTGTCATGTTGGGTAAGTCTAACAGTCTGTTGTGTGCACTGTACGTTGATGCTAATTGCAGTTGGTTTGAAATGCAGCCATCATCCCTGTCCACCCAAACCATTGCACTGATTAATTTGTAAAGCAATAAAACTAAAGAGAATAACACTCAAGAGCAAATTCACCATTAGCGTGATCTTAGCGACAGGTGCTGTTGAGGTGAAACAATATTAGTCACAAAACTCTATTCAATGGACCAATAAACTTGTTTATAAAGTTTGTTGGCTTTTCTGCTATCTGCGAGGAAATAACTCAGAACAATTTTGGGTGAAGGTCACTGCCTTCTTTCAGGGGAGCTGAGTGTTCAGCACCTTCTGTCAGATCTCAATCTAAGCAACAAGAAAACCTTACAAAACAGCCATGTAATACCTTCTATGAGAAAGGATAGCATTAGTACCTGCAGAATAAAAGCAATGTTTGTCTGTCACAATTCATGCAGATTTCAAGAGAGGTTTGAGCTCACTGTTCCTTCCCCTCTTTTGAGAATAATTTTTTTTATTTTAATTTCTGATAATGTGCAGGATATTGATGGTGAATTTTATGCGATTACGCGATGGTGATCGATTCTGGTACGAGAACATCATGGACACTGAGGTGAGATTTTCTGCAAAATGTGGATTTTAAAGTGCACTTCCAACGCTTCACCTCAGATTAGCTTTGCCTCAGTTCATTAGTCTACTGTTGTTCAAACAACCCCAGAGGTGAGTGGTGTGTTAAAGTTAAAGACATCATAAGGAAGTAAAGAATACTCAGTATGTGTACATGTGTGTGCACATGTGATGTGTCATGCAGGAACAAGCCATTGTCAACAGCCTCTCACTTGCCAAAATCCTGCAACTCAACAGCAATGTGGACAGACTTCCAGCCAATTCTTTCTTCACACCAATGAAGTGTCAGGTCGTTCAGAATCATCAGTGTTTACAAACCACACCAATCACTACCCCAGCAATAACCACACCACCATTTCCAGTCGCTTCATTAGAAGTACAGCAGACTGTTGATCAGTGTGAGATGCCACAGCCACTATCAAAGGACATGATGAGAGCTGCCATGAACAAAAATTTGTGGGGTAAGTTTCCACAGAAGTGTTACTTTTGGCGGACCCACTCATTCAGTTTGTCACTTTGTACAAGCTTTTTCGCTAAATGACTGGGGTCATGTTCCTTGTTCATCACTGTTACAGGTATACTGTCTGTGTACTGATACAATCACCTTTTTGTTTGTTTGGTTTTGCAGCACTGTTGGGCACCGTCACACACATATCGATTGACACAGCTGGTGACAAACAAAACGTGTCTCTGTTCGTTGACAATGTATTAAAGGCCATCAACCCATCTACCAACAGGTCGCTGTATTTGTCTTTGCCGGCTAGAATTTCAATGACAGTTGAGCGTCATCCGCACACTGATGAGTGTACTTGCAAGCGACTTCGAGTCGGTCACCAATACTTCATGTGTGGAACATTTGCACGCAACAATGTGTGGGTGGTCACCGAGGAGACACTATGCCCGTTTCAAAAGAGAAATTACGAGCAGGTGCATCGTTGGGGGTCAAGGCTTGCGAGGAAGTACAAGCAGGCTATACCTATCTAAACACTCAGTTTGAAGAGATGACATGCATCTTGGCAGATGGTGGGCCATGACCAGTTTGTGCAGAAATGTGAATAAATTCACACAATGTATCTCTAATCAGACTTCTTTGAGTGGTACCAATACAACAGCCATATTCCTTGGACATCATTACATTTTGGTTAATTACTAATCTGGCTTTGTTTCATCCTGCTGTGATTCCACCATGCCACTTTCTCAATCAGCAGTTATTGAAGCTCCAACATTACTCCCAGCCCATTTCTTTATCATTTATCAGTTTTACTTGCAGTTGGTGCAGGCCAGTTTTGAGCAACTCACCTCTCCACTTGCAATACTAATTCCATCAGATTGCTGAGCTTGTTTGAGAGTCAGTTGTGTTCCCCAACTACCAAAGGGTGGGGGAGGTCTGGCACACCGTGGATTCGACATGTGCTAAGGTGTATGGTTACTGTGTGTGCATGTTTTGAGATGTGGATATTTTTAAACTTTCATTTCCTCCTGCATGTCTTGTGCTGCCTGCCAGTCAATCACTGAACGTATTAGTTTATCCATTCATCTCATTCTTACCCATCCATTTCTATCTGTCATCATATATATAGGTATGAGACTTTCATCCTAAAGAGAAAAGCATTTATAGAGTTATGAGTTCAAACCTTTATAAGAGAATGACTTTCCAATGAAATTTAAAATGAGGCTCAGCTGATCAAGGCTTTCACCTGCAGAGAATTTTCTTAAGCCAAATAAAGCTGAAGGTGAGTAATTATTTATTCATTATATACACTTTTTTTAGAAATCAGAACCAAAGTACAATTAGAGCTCAACAGTACTCTGTCACACTTTGTCAACTTTGAACAAAAGAAAAGAAAAAGAAGGAAAAATTCATGGACTTGTCGGCAAACCAAAATACACCGTGATGCCGCTGAAAAACCGGCCGTTACCCACTGCCTGATTTTTGTTAACAATTGTAGAATTTTAGGGGTGATTAAGCAGGTTTAATTTGAAGTGTTCGATGGATTGTGAAAGGTGGTCTGCTGGGGAATGCTCCTCTAGTCTTGGAGATGTTTGGATTGGCCTTATCAACTAGTCATTTCACTCCTGAAAACAATTTTCTTAATAAATTCAGATAACGTAGACACAAGTCTACACTCAAGGTAGTTGCATCCACAAGATAGAGGATCAAAGTGCAACCATTTCTAGTAGTTCTATGCAATGCCCTTCGTGGCCCTTTGAAGGAAAATGTTGACTGCATGACCATGTGTGGAATAAGAGCTAGTGTCGTGGTTGAATAAACTGTTGACTGCAGGGAATTGCTGACCTCAGTGGGGATTTGCAGTAGGAAGGGTTAATTATGGCTGACCATACGCATGCCAAGTTCATCTGATGTATCTATTGCTACAGTAATATAGTACACCAAACATTGGTGTGAGAGTTGGTCTTGCTGGAGAGCTTCCACGGCCACATTCAACCTTATAAAGCAAATGGTCGATAAAGTTCATAATTATAATAATTATTTCTTTGTAGCTACCACAGTATCAAATCCAATAGCAGTGTGAAATGCTAAACTGAGACATTCATGGTGTGATTGTCTGTCAGATGATTGCTGAGCACCGAGTGAATCGCATTTCTTGACAAAGTTGCATATTGAGGGAGCTGGAACGCTGAAACTATATTCTTCGCATCAGCCATCCTCTGACTACTCAGTACTGATGCGTGTGCCCCCACTTCAGCGCTGCTCAACAGAGCGTGACCCACTTCAGCTTGGCTCAATGGAGCGCACTCAGTGGTCGCCTGCCCTAACAGAGCGCGCCCCAATTCAGCGATGGAATGCCCCTATTCAGCGCGGCCCCAAATCAGCGCAATCCAACAGAGCGCTTCACAATTCAGCGACGAGATGCCCCTATTCAGCGCGGCTCAAGGGAGCGCGATCTAGAATAAGCGCACCCTGACAGAGCACTCCCCAATTCAGCGCCGCTCAAGATATCTGGTATTCAAAGATTTTCTTCCCGAAGAATCCTGCGGATAAGTTTGGTCTTGCTTTGGAAAGTAGTTGGCATTATTAATAATTTATTTTAGTGGAATCAGGCCATTTGAAGAACGGTTTTGCGCATTCGACCATATTCGTCTGCTAATCCTGTCGTAACTTTGCGTAATCCGCAGAAAAGCCCACATTCATCAAGAAAATGGCCACGAGCTCGACTTGGCAAAGACTGCAGGCTTTCTGCCAGTAACCATGACGAAAAAGGATCAATATCATGGAGATAACTCCCCGAAACTTCCCTGTTTGAATAATACTTCTCTTTGCAGCTGATCAGTCACTGTCGCTTCTTTCCAAACAAAAGCACCTTGGGGTCAGTTATCTCAGGGTCTCGCGCTGTCGCACAACCTTCGCTGCCGGGACAGGGCGAGTACGTTGAAGCGATTATATCTAAACTTTGCCAACCTCGACCGCTTGCTAGCCTGTGTCATCCATCGCCTACCTGCGTAGTTCAGTCCTTCTACCTTAATCGTTAACAATGATTTCGCTGGCTCCTTGTCTATGATTCTTCACAGCAAGAACATGTCTGAGACGCTGAATTGAGGAGCGCTCTGTTGGGATGCGCTCCATTGAGTTGCGCTCCATTGGGCCTAATTTGCGTTGAGTTAGGGAGCGCTGAATTGGGAAACGCTCTGTTATGGTGCACCCATTGAAATGCGCTCCATTGGGCTTAATGTTGCGCCATATTGAGTCACGCTGCATTGGGGTACGCTCTTTTGGGACAGGCGGCCATTGCGATGCGCTCTATCGAGCTGCGCTGAAGTGGAACGCGCTTTGTTGAGCCGCGCTGAAATGGGAAACAACCGTACTGAAGTGTTTATGTTGGTATGTGAAGCCGGCACCCCGCGACGCTCCAGCATGAAGTGACGACGCCCTCGGCGCCAAGTCAGCTCTACCACAGCCCAGTTCTGTGCTCGTCCGAGAGAACAGCTCGGTTTGCTCTCTGCAACTTCGCAGATCAAGAACCTTTCTCCCTGTTCAGACAGCAACAACGGGGTGCTGCTTTAAGCGCGCAGAAAGGGAGAGGAAAAATGGAATGGAAATATCTATTTTCAACTCTCATGGCAGCCGTTAGTGTTGCTGGAATGCTGGCTGAGCGTGGGACAACGGGCGAAGCGGCGTTACCGATGCCAACAGCTGAACAGGTAAATCTACTCATTCAGGGCTTTTTGATTACTGAGTAATTGTATTAGATCGGTTGATGCTGTCATTCCAAGAGATGGTGCTACGAACGTGAACAGGGTTGGAAAAAGAACTTGAAATTGCTCGAACGACATGCATTTCCATGCTGAGGGATCTCCGAACAATTTCCTTGTTATACAAATGTAACATTTCTGAACTTCAGCGTGCCACATTTGAGTCTTCTGACACGTCTTTTTGTAAGCGATTGGTAATACTCGGACTGAGAGAGTGCGCGCCGACTGTACAAACTGTCAAAGTCGAAGCTTCGAAAATTCTCATTTGTATAAAGAGCAGGATGTCGGTGAAATGGAATGAAACAGCGAATTCAGGCAGAGTCCCAACTTGAAATCAAGATGCGCTATCTACATGTATATAAGACGTAGAAGTGAAATGATGCGCGGAGGTCCTAAACGAACAGCTCATGCGGTTGATTAAAGTGCCGCGCTAATAAAATAAGAGAGGAAAAATGAAAGGAATGAACGAAAAGAGAATTGTTACAATTATACCTAGAGAGAGAAGACTCAGAAAGAAAAAGAATGAAATAATTAACGATATTAAAGCTTTGCAATTATCAGAAGTTCAGATAACAGCGTTCCACACACACGCGCGCGCGCGCAACACACACACAAGGACACGCAACACACACAGACGACCGCGATTAATAACATACTAGTAGATAAGGCTATTATATACATGTATTAAAATTTATTATATATTCTAAGAGATCCCTCTTGCCTTCTGCTCCCCTATATTTGTATGCTTTTCGCTTGCCCAGGGCTCGCGTGTGTGCTTCCTTTTAAAACTACGGGTGCCTTTAGTACTCAGTGAAAGGCCTGTCGGTCAATTCCGTGCTACGGCGAACAATAAATCAAATAAGGATTGGCGGATTTAACTTATTAAAGGTGCTATACTACAATCTGCACGGACAGACCCTACATAGATGTATTGTAAATGAACAGAATTTCGTAAGATATTTAATTTCGTAAATGGCAGGGGTGATCTTTTCGTAAGCGATTTAATTTCGTAAATATTCAGTGCTGAACATGCTGGAACTTGCTGGAGCAAGTTCAACGTACAGTAGAGCGCTGGACATGCCATGCCAGTAGTATAGTGCCGGGCGTGTCACCTGTGCCTCTACATATAGTGTTGTAGTCTTTGATTGGGAGACAAAATTTCATACGTAACTTAATTTAGTAAATTGTTTGGAATTACGAAATTTACGAAATTAAACATCTTACAAAATTTTGTTGATTTACGGTATATGCAGCCACACGCATTAGCTCTTCTTAGCTCTCCTTCAATCTCAGGCCCAAAATATGAAATCAATTTTTGCGCCTTCTAGATCAGCCAGTACATGCAAATACCGTGGAATTCTATGTGTGACTCAGGGCTTACGTGTATATTCACTCACTTGCCAATTCTGATGAATTTTTATTGGCTTCTACAAGGGAGGGGCTTTTACTCGGAGGGGCTCAGATTGCGGATAAAAATAGAGAAAGGCAGAACAAAAAATAATAATAACGAAAAAGAGAGAGTGAGATTGCATTATTGATTATACATTTCAAGTCTTATGTGCGTGCGATAGGCCTACCGTAGGTTAATTCGGAAGGACATACATGTATAATAAACAGACGGATTATTTCTCCAAGGGGGAGGGGGCTTATTAGAGGGTTTTACACCAAATTTCGTTACGGTGATTATATCGATGTGTATGTATGTGGAAATCTTCAAACGCATTGCAGAGGAAAAAAATCATTAAAATGTTTGGTCCCAGCAGGGCTCGAACCTGCGACATCCGCGTTATTAGCACGGCGCTCTAACCGACTGAGCTATAGGACCTCCCCGTCGGCAGCTCTCAGGCAATTTAGATGATTCCTTCCGCGGTTAGTAGAAGCCAATTTTCAAATCTAAAATCGATGTCTACATTGTATGTGTAAATTTACACACTCATCTGTCTTTCCACTGAACAACTTGCGTCTTTGGATTCTACAGCTGGCTTGGAGCAAGCTGGAAGTTGGAGCCATTGTCTGCTTCAACCTCATCACTTACACAGGAGGAAATGGCGAACAACATCGACGGTATGTCGATTAGCTGACTGCTTCTTATCGCTAATCCTCGGTCTGCTAACGACATGTCAACCCCAGCGGAGTTTTACTGAGACTCAATACAGATGGGGCGTCACTGTGTAGCTTATAGGCCAAAGGCATCGCGATAAGAATAACCACAAGCGTAGCAGTGCATGATTAACTGGGGTAGGACGGCCAGATGGGGATTTTGGAAACACTGGCTTTTCAGTTTGGCATAAAACAGTCCGCAAAGAATTTCAGTTAAAAAAAAAAAAACATAAAATAACTTCCGCAAGTATGCGCAAGTGAATTTCCGCATGTGATTGTCAGTCGTCGTAAAACTGATTTAAGTTAACCTCGAATAGAATTTCGAAAGTACCGCAATTTACTGTCAATATCCAAACTTTCACAATAAAAAGTTGAAGTTTGACAGCATTAATACTTCCAACGTTAACCATCGCCTATCACGTCAATTGTTACCGGTAATTCCTCGCGGAAGTTCCAATTCGAAATTTCCTCGAGGAATACAACAATTGATGTGATAACTGTATATTCAGTCTGGCAGTGAACTAGCTATTACAACAATTGATGTGATAGCTCTATATTCAGTCTGGCAGTGAACTAGCGGCCTAGCCTGGTAAAACGTTTTGTATTCAAGTGTTCAAACAGTTTCCGGAAATAAAAGGTGAACACACTTTTCTTGTCTATTAGACTGCACTCTGACGAGGGAGATCAAATGCCTCCACTGAGCAACAAACTTTGGGAGGATTCCCAGATCTCACATCTACCCAGCCCAGAACTATTCAACCCGACAAAGCTGAACATCAGCCAGTGGTCCGAGGCGGTACAAGCATTCGACGCCAAATATGCTGTTTTGGTAGCGAAACACAACACAGGCTTCACCCTGTGGCCATCACAGGTCAAGTTTCCTGCCTTTGATTTTGTGTAAGCAATCTTACCTAACATTTCTGAGCATGGTCACTGCGAATCTGATTCATTGATTCGATTATCGGTGCATACGAGCCCTGTAATGGACTACCGCAAAATGTTACGTCATACTCAGTGTATTAAACAAGTAAAACCAATCCAGCCTCAGGGGATGATCTAGATGACATGGTAACTCTGGGGAGGGCAGCCTTGGACGGATTTGCAAGAAGACCACCGCAGTACGTTGAAACGCCGTCGCATTGGCACGGTATTCAAGTTCAGTGGCTTTGACTGACGTCAAGTCAGATAAGACTACATGCGTTGCAGCCTGAGAAGATTTCAGATAATGCCTGAGGACTGAGGAGAAGGAGTAGGAGGAGGAGTTGAGAAGAAGAAGAAGAAGAAGAAGAAGAAGAAGAAGAAGAAGAAGAAGAAGAAGAAGAAGAAGAA
>JAOWAW010103826.1:0-14850 GCA_028565695.1 Nicola tetela
GCATGTTGACAACAAAAAGCTAGTGTTTTCAAGGTTGGATCAATGTTGGCAGAAACCCACGGGTACCCGTGAAACCCATGAGCAAGACCCAATAGCAATACTCGTTCAAACTTGACCCAACCCAGCACTAGTAATAACCTGGTCAAGATTGTGTTTTGCTCGAAAATTTTGTCCAGACTATGTACAAGAGAAGTGCACTAGATAAGGGGCCTGGCTTTCATGAGATGCACTGCAAATAAGGATGCTGTCCATCATAAAGGATTCAATCTCATCATTATACAGTTTCTGTCATTATTACTTAAGTAGAGAGTCGTGCAAGGCCATGTGCTGGGCCAGAATGCTGTGACAACTTTCTTGATTTTAATGTTGAATGATCAAGGCACCTGCATCAAAGCCACCACGGAAGCTGACAAATGCAGGGTTGTGCCTGCCATACATTTTCTTGCATCAAATTTTGCAAAATGCTGGGAAATGATGCAGAAATTGAGAAATGATGCTAACACAAAATAAGGTCCAAGTGTTTCTTTGTACTGTCACAGATAGTTGAAAAAATTACAGTCAGTTCTACTGGTGAGCTTCTGCAGGAGAATCAGGAGCAAAGGTAGAAGCATAGCTATAAATACGTATGAAGGAGGCAAATGGTTATTGAATGTCTTACCTATTGGATGATCTGTTCAAGTAACTTTAAGTTCTTATCACTGGGAGGATGTAGTTGTCATAGGGACGCATTGCATAACTACTGGGTGTAGTCGCTGTGATGAACTGCAAGTTCAAAGAGAAGGTGATGAGGTTTCCTTTCACATGTTGAACCCTTTTTACCACACTCATGCCGAGGCTTGCCTAATTTTCAAGGGACGTGCACACAGAGCCCTCACAGACCTTAACACCATGTATCACCACTGGCTCCACTGTCTTTGATCACTGTGGCACATGCACTCCGCTTCCAGCCAACACTCTACAGAGGAACTACATTAGCAGGTGTTTTTGACTCACTGTACTCAGCACTTGAAAGATACAAGTATACTGTTTGCATACATGTCCTAGACTTGTATAGCATGTTGATCAAAGATCATCAAGCAAGTCACGTGTGTTTCTCTGGCTACACCTTTTGCTATCATCATGATTACAGCCCAGTACTGTGTGGCATCAAACCAAGGAGCAGAAATCTAGAGAAGCTACTGCTTGACTCAGAGCAACATGTTCTGGAGAAACCGTAAGACAGTGGATTTTCCTGCATGCATCACTGAACCGTGTAGCAGCATTCCACCCCAGCTGACAAAGCTGTTCATATCCCTGCCACAAAAATATATTCAGTGAACTTCAACTGTGAAGTCGAACGCCTACAGAGCCACTCCACCATTGAAACGAATCAAAATCGTGCCCAAAACCATTCCTCAGCTGATGCGCACTTCACTGCCGTACAACAAAGTGAGCTGGATCAACACGGGAAGCTACATGGCTTTAGGACTTCTGCCTTCTTATTTATGACATCTTGGGATTGTGTCATTCTGGAGTCACACTAGGAAGTAGCATAGAGCTGAGTATCATCAATGGTCAGTATGCAGCTGTAGGCCATGCCATGTGCCAGGTGTGACATACTCAGTCTGTGTGAGCCCCTCTACCAAACATTTTGAAACAGTCGGTGGCCCTGTAACCACAACTTGTGAAGAGAACTGCCTGTCAATAGGTCTAAGTGTCATCCTTTGGCTGAACATCTGACATTAGGAGATAACCATGCCCAGACAAAGAGTACAAACCTTGAAATTGGTCTGGGCAGGTAGTACAGGTACATCAAGTTGTCAAAGTGGTCTACTGTTGTAATAATATTACAGATTACAAGCCATGACTATATTATAGTTAAGGCTTGTAATCTGGTGAAGAGTAACTGATGCTTTTGCCCACTGCTGCTGAAAGCAATGTGTGTGTGTGTGTGTGTGTGTGTGTGTGAGTGTCATATGCCCTCACTTCAGCGCTGCTCAACAGAGCGCAACCCACTTTAGCACAGCTCAATAAAGCACATCTCAATGGTCACACACCCTAACAGAGCGCTTCCAAATTCAGCATGTCTCAATTCGGCATGTCTCAATTTGGCATGACGTTTGGCCCATTGGAGCGCAACTCAACAGAGCGCATCCCCAACAGAGCGCACCCCAATTCAGCATGTCAAACATGTTTTTGCCATGAAGAATCATGGATGAATAGTACAATCGGTTAGCAAAATAATTGTTAGTAATCAAGGTATAGTATTGTAGTAGAAGGACTCAATGATGCGGGTAGGCAGTGCTCATGCATGACACAGGCTAGCAAGCAGCAAAGTTTGGTAAAGTTTAGAGATAATCGCTTCAATGTGCTTGCATTATCCTTGCAGCAAAGGTTGTGCAACAGTGCAGGACAATAAGACCGAGATGCTTTTGTTTGCCTTGAAGCAGCAACAGTGACTGATCAGAGAGAAGTACTCTGCTCAAACAGGGAGTAATCGCCGAGTTATCTCCACAATCTTAGTCCTTTCACTGTTGGCAGAAAGCCTCTTGCCTCGTAAGCTTAGCCATCTCCTTGAGGAATTTAGGCTTTCCTGGAGATTGTGTAGAGCTATGGCATGATTAGCAGATACATGTGGTAGAATCTGCAAAATCATTCTTCAAAAGGCCTGCTAATCCACTCCAATTATGCCAATAATTATCCAAAGCAAGGCTGTACAAACTTATCCGCAGGGTTCTTCAGGAAGTAAATCTTTGAACACCCAATATCTTGAGCTCCACTAATTTGGGTTGTGTGCTCTTGAGCTCTGTTGAATAGAGTGCATCCCATCGCTGAATTGAGGAGTGCGCTGATTTTGGGGAGTGTGCTCTTGAGCGATGCTGAATAGGGGGCCATCCCCTTGCTCTGTTAGGGTGTGTGGCCATTGAGGTGTGTGCCATTGAGCTGCGCTGAAGTGGGTCACACTCTGTTGAGCCACGCAGAAATGTTGGACAACCATGTGCGTGTGTATGAGAGAGAGAGAGAAAAAAACATGATTTTCACATGTCTAGTTGGGTGGCACACACACCATGCACCTCTGGCCTCCAGCCTCAAGCACAATTTGCTCAACTGCGCTCCTACTTGGCCAAGAATCTGTATTTTTGGCTAATCTGTGTTACTTGGTCTGTCAGAACCCCATGCACACATCCTTTGTTGTTATTTAGGCTAATAAGAAATCAATGTAGACTTTGAAGTTTCAATCAAAAGCCAAACAGACAGCATGATCCTGGCCCCTGAATTTGGAGACGTCACCTTTCTTTTCAGAATTCAGTGTTGGCATATTTTCACATGATACCACACTATAATGTTAAGAGAGACAACTAGTGGGCATTTCTCAGAAACTTTCTCATAGCACAAATTAGAGGTGAAATGGTCAGCACTGGAACTGATTCTGGATTCATTATGTTTGGTATCAGTTCTACTTTCTTCCTATTGGTTTGTAGGTTCTAGCAAAGCTCAACTCAGGCTTTGCATGTGACTGAAATTTTCACCACAAACACTACAAACCAGTAATCCATGGTGCCACTAAGCCATGGAAAACTAATTCACATGCCGATGCCTCAAGTGATCATGCTTTCTGAGTTGAGCGGGTCACATTGAGCGTGCCCAGTGTGTATCTGGGTCTCTGCATGCCTACGCTCAGTATATAGTAGACGGTGTATCAGGATTGAGGATTGAGACGAGCTCGAGAGTATGCCAGTCAATGTCAACATGCAATCATCAACTTGAGCTTCTGTTGCTCAGACACACACATCCACACATGCATGCACTGAGCCGGTGAACCATGACCATGATCATGACATGAAACTGCAACAAGAAAGCTGCAACAATGCAAAATGTAGGACATGAGACCAACATGGTATCAGTTCATGTATGCTTGCACTCAAGCTCCTGCCAGCGTGGTCTCAAGCTTTGGGACTACATTAAATGGGTATGCATGGTGCATTATTATCTTCCCATCAGCGAGTTTGCTGTCAGGATTTACCTCTTCTCACTGTGAATTGCATTTTCTTGGATGAGTACGGAAGGATCTGCACCTGCTTTCGCAGAACATATACTGGGTAACTAATGATCCAGATAAAAGTGATAAGTATGTGACAAAGTTGAACATGGAACACCTATGGTTGAAGGTTGTAGCTCAGAACTGATAAAGGATCGATAAAAGTTGAGTAAACAGATAAGGATAAATGCAGAATTGTTTCAGCCCTACTGCAAACTGTTTGACTATTTCATCATATTTGTAGGGTTGTACACAAATGTGGGCTTTATAATTGGCTAGTCTCCTCTGCTACAGCTTGATTAAGTGTGGGAAGTTGGAAAAAGAAAAGTGTAATAGAATCACCATGCCATGCCTCTATCAAATGAAACAGTTTTTATTTGAGCAAGAAAGCTCCAGCAGAGCTATCATGAACTACACAGCAATCCTAGCCAAAGGCAAGAGTAAACAAAAATGATGCAACAGGCGTATGTGTGGCAATGTGCATACATAGCTGTGTGCATACGTGGCCATCAGCCATGATTGCTATAGCAACATATTAAGGTGAACAGAGAACAACTGAACATGTAGGTCAGCAATGTGTGGTAGATACAGAGGTTTGGGGTACTCATAATTACTGTACAAAAGTCAAGAAGGCTCTTCACACAGGTAGACTTTTTCCCCTTTAGCGCTCGGGTGTGTTTTGTGTTCTCTTTCTGCCTGCAGTAGTGGTCAGTTTCACCTCTTGCAGGCATCACAGCCAACTCCATTCACACGTTATGTGCTGCTAGCTGCTTGTATGGCTTCACTTGGTGGTATTCTGTTTGGGTATGACCTTGGTAAGTTCATGTTCTCACAGAAATTCTCACATGTCACTGACAGTAACCATTACATTACCTTATCAGTGAGAAGTGCAGGCAGGTGTGATTTTTGAGTATCACAAGAAGTGGGCCATGATTACTTTCCAGTGCTTGCTGTTTGTCCCTTGCTGGCGAGGGGTTTGCTTTAATAGTGCATATGAGAACATATCTCTTCACCTTGTAGCCAGGCAGAGCATACACACATTCATTCTTGAGCGAGTCTTTACATTCATGTAGATCACTAGATCTCAGTATTAAAAATCTCAGGGCCAATACAATTTTTCTAGAGACAGGAGTGTTGCTGGGATATCGCTAGGATATTGTCTGAAATTTCTGACTTCAAGAAAGTTGCAATCTTTCAGGTCAGATTAAATGTTTCCTCTGTCATGTTTGATCCTGGCATTGCTATCAATCTTTACAGTTCCTCCTGTCTCTGTGCTGTGTCCTAAACAAGCAGACACTGTAGTTTGAATTTTCTTAATATGTGTTGTATTCTGTTAAGAGCTGTTGATGACTTGGCGAATCTGTTGTTGCTCAAGTTTTGCTTTTTGATCAACACTACTTCAAACACATTGTGAATTTTATAGCTGATAATGTTCTCTTCAGGTTGACGTGCTCGTACGTGAACACGTGACCAGTTTATTCCATTTCTGACAGCCACCCTTCTCTTGTGTTGACCATGTGCAGGTATCATTTCGGCAGCACTCTTACAGCTCCGGTGTGAGTTTTCTTTGTCAGACCTACAAAAGGAATGGGTGGTGAGTGCTATGCTTGTTGGTGCACTCATTGCTTCCCTGACAGCAGGTAGGTCAATTGTCCACTTCAAAGTCACTTTCAGTTGTTGTCTTAATCAGGTCATAGGTGTGTTTTCTTAACCAGTTCACATTTTCACTTTTTACTGAAAAAACAAACATCTTTCTCAAACTCCCATAACATTTAATGGTGAAGCTTTGCACATCACAACCTATGGTGTTTCTGATAGATCATGTCCCAAAGATTTGATTGAGACTGTGCTCTTATTGGGACATGAAAAGTTGACCAAATGTGTGGAAGAGAATACTATTTGATAAATACAGACAGTTTATGATCAACCACTGGTGTGAAGAAAAGCAGGAAGAAAGAAATCAACCAAAATGTCATCTTTCGTGGCATATGGTCGATTGCTTCCCCAGAAAGAAACCTGCTGGAGAATGAGGGATTGGGCTGTACACTGGAAGAAAATCACATTAAACTGGGCGCTATTATCTTGATAATCCTAGCTGAACATCTGGGTAACTTTGTTGTTAGCATGACAATGGATGCACCAATGACCACAGCCCTGTCCAGAGTCTTCCTAGTCATCTCTCTGCCCTCATCCTGGGTGTCCTGCTCAGATAGCTTTGATTCCACATCCTTTTCTTCCTAGACTTTTTTGTCCAACACTACTGCATTTACTTCCTCCGTTTCCTCAACTTCCATGCATGTCGGTGTGTTGTGGCTTGCTCTTCTGTGCTATCGTCTATCTCATCATGCACCACGGCATTATCATCAGAGCTATGCAAGCTAAGAATCCTCCTCCACCCATGAAGTCACTCTCATTGTTAGGACAATCAATCAAAGATTGCTCCTGCTCTTGCTGGCTCCAAAAGCGGCTCGTTTGCGTTTGTTCAAAAGGGTCTATCTACCAAAGCACTTCTTCTCAGTCTATTCTAATGAACAGCAGCAATGATTGGCTAGTGACTGCTCCACTTAACCTCAAGTTTTCAGCAAATCTTGAATGGGAACAAGCAAAAATTACCTCTCCTACGCATAGACATGTACAAGGCTTTGCATCATGTGACGTGCAGCTGCTTTCTTGGAAGAACAGTGTTACGCTACCATGTAGCGTTTCCATATGCAGTCCATCGATTGCACATGGTCGATGTTGCTGTGTGAAATGTGACAGGGTTAATTAGTAAGGATGTTCTCGTCTGTTGAGAATACTTGTAGGATTCATGGTCAGTCTTCCAGCCTTTGAACTTGTAATTTTTTACTGTTTTTTTTTTTGCTGGTGAGTGTCTTGGACTCTGACTGAGGTCTACTGCTTGAAAAAATGAAATTTGGCAAATGTCTTTTGTTTGTAAGAAACAAGTACAAACCATTTATTGTGGATGATTGTGCTTGTGCATGTCGATAGATATGCTTATCCTCAGAGTGACTAAAAGTGACTAAGCTCTGGTATACCGCTATATGTTTCCACAAGCAGCCTCAAAGATATGATGTACAATTCACATTAGGAAAATGGGCATACGGGTACATACATGCACCTATGCACATGCACATGCACACACACAACACACACAAACACACACGCACGCACGCACACACGTTCACACGATGGTACATAGTCACATGCAGAATGTTTGCAAGTTTTTGACAAGCTCCTAGTGACATTCCATTTAGGATCCTCTCTTATGTGTAGTTAAAGTTGATAATATGTTTCAAGAGGAGCTGGCCACATCAATTGTCTCTTTTCTACTATATTATTGTGTGTCTTTTGGCCACATATGCATTTCGTGGTGCAATCAAGCCAACTAGTTTCTATTTCAGTGTCATAGTTTTTCTTTACCAGTTCTTTTGATAATACTCCACACTTGCAATTGACAGCCCTATTCTACAGTGCACAAAATTAATTGCTCTTCTTCCTTTTCTTGTCTTTTGTTGGGAAGGTTTTCTAATCGATGCATTTGGACGGCGGCTCGTCATTATTGCCAATTCGTGTGTTTTTATCATTGGTGCCATCATACTGGCTACTTCACCGGTATTTCCACTACTGGTAAGTTTTCAGAGATCAAATAAAGAGTCAAGGTAACTTAATGTGTGTATGAGTATTAGACTTGTGGCAACAGTGTAAATTAAGACACGGTTCAGGGCTGGAATAATCTGGTTGCCTGGTCACATTTGGTGACTAGAAGCCCACCTGTTGCAATTGTGTTCCATCTATAAGTGGCCAATTTTGTGACCAAGAATAAAGCCAAAGTCCCATTTTGATGACTCAAAAGAAGCACCAAGTGCAGTCCCTTCACTGAAAGTTGTAACAATTCAGAGTTGGTGAAACTATCGTTTTTAAGTGCCAGTATGGTTGCAATTGTACTAGCGTTAAGTCATTGATGGAGCTGTGGAGAGATTAGTTGTAGCTAGTAGTAGTGTAGATAAAGTACTAAAGTATGTTAATTAAAAGAGCTGACCCTCATCACCGATGGCAACACAGAAAATCAATGTAACCCAGAGGTCAGTATTTTTGAAACAGACTAAGTAGGCATAGATCCAATCTATGAAGTGGCATATTGTAGGATTTTGTAGAGTACTATAATGTCAAGTCAATGGTGCGAGCATGCAGGGCATGCACATACACATATGTATGTACTAGTATGTATATATTGCAGATTGTATCTAACCTTGACTCAGCGTGGCATTCGTTGGTGAGAATAGTTAAGGATTAACAGCAGCTGTATGTATATTGCAGGGTGGCGAATACCCAGCTGACTCTAAGTTAGTATGTAGTAGAAGCTGGTTGAGGTTCTACCAAGCATTTTGCCCGAGGTAAATATACGAGGGTTTCTATGTGAGGTAGAGCCAAGACCAAGGCTTCTGATAGACTTAGATTTTTCACCACTATTTCCCTCAACAGCCCACTTGGAGCATATTATAGCATGTCAAGTATCAAAGAATGCACTATGTACTAGTACCACCAAAAGACAGGACAGCTGCGTGATGTGCACGCAATTAGTCTAGAGTCACATATCACTAGCCATTGACAAGCAGTCCTTGGTAGAGTAGTCGGTAGGAGCACAGTTTGCACTCTAGTGGTCCCCAGTTCAGGCCCACTCATGTCAACAGGTTTTTAACAGATTTTCTTCACAAAGTTTTTTCCTTCTCTTTCTTCCCTTTCATTTGGAGTCAAGTGTGACAGAGTAAGAGTGATCATATCTTCAGTAGAGTCAGTAAGAAACATGTAACTGTGACAGCAGGTTCTGCTGGAAGTTTCTCTTCAAGTAACCCTGATGAATTCGGTTGGTTTCTGTTCAAGTAACCAAGATGAATTTGGTTGGAGGTTTCTCTGTACCTATTAATTTCCAAGCATGAGGCTTTATCGGTGAATAATACTCTGAGGAAGTTATATGTTGAGGCACAGCCAAGGCTTATATCTGAAGATATTATGAAGTTCAATAATGCCAAGGGCAAGAAAGTTAATGAGCTTATGTTAGCTCAAACTGGAGAATTATTCATGGTGCTCACAACTAAAACAAAAAAGAAGAGAATATTGATGATAATTCTCTTCTAAAAGAAGATTATTATACCCCTTTGGCAACTGGGTTAGAGGGCAAGGTTCTGGATTTGGCAACTGAGTTAGAGGGCAAGGTTCTGGATTTGGCAACTGGGTTAGAGGGCAAGGTTCTGGATTTGGCAACTGGGTTAGAGGGCAAGGTTCTGGATTTGCAAGTACAAATTGGATTGGGTGTAAAGCAGGCATTGGGGAGTGTAGGTATTGCATGGGCAAAAATTGCCGAAAGAGCACTCTTGTGAGCAAGAAGCCAAGGTAAGCATATACCAGCGGTGATGGCCTTGTGCAAGTCGGTCAGAAGACCCTCCAACACTGCCAATGCTACAACACCAAGCATACTGAGAATATGAGAAAAGTGCACCACCACTAGAGTGGAATATTAGTCAAAAACCGATATGATGCATGTACTTGCATTCACTAGAAAACACAGAGCTTTAAGGGCATGGGCAAAGTATCAAAGCAGAATTGAAAGATTTCACCACCTCACTCACTTAGCGCCAATGCCCTGCTGCAAAGTACCTTAAAAACCAGGTTTTGCAGGAAAGTGAAGGTAAACAGGTGGCAAGAAGCAGTAGCACAACGCTAATAGTGTACAAACAAACATTATTAGTGAAAGACCTTCCTCTATTTTTCCCAACTTTTGATGAGGGTGATAGTGGTATGCAGAGCTATAATAGGCAATGCCACATCTGTATTGATGTGTTTGCAGATTGTTGGACGGCTGGTTGTTGGATATGGCATTTCTGTAGCAGCTATAAGTGAAACCGTATACATTGCGGAGATTTCACCGCCCGTAAGTGTACTGATGACCTTTATCAGCTGTTTGTAGCATGGTTACAGTTTCTCTCTTGTGGGATTGATACTGGTATCATGATACTTTTTGTCTTTTTGCTCTTGCAGGACAAGCGGGGACGCCTTGTCACCTTGAATGAGCTCGGCATTGTTTTGGGTTTCCTGCTGTCCTATGTTATAGGCTATGGGTTTGTTCATATAAAGCATGGCTGGTATGTCCAGTCATCTGGTTGCCTGTTACATAGAACATTATTACTTATAAACTCTCTTTCTGTGGACAATGAAACATTAAGACACGACGTTTCGGGCACAACTGTAGTACCCATCATCAGGTGACACGGACAGCCAGGCACAAAGAAACACAGAAATACATAGAACTGCACATAGCAAAACAATTGTGGGCTAAATCCAAGACTCAAGCCAAGCACTACAACTAACAGACATTGAATAAGAGATCAACACTAGATCAAACTTTGCCAAACATCACTGATTCAACTGATTGTACATCTGTTCGCCGAAAGGGGACACACATGGACCAGGTGTTAAACTTCCATTTGCACCATGCGGTAGGTGCCAAAGCTGCAGTGGTACATGTTCTGATGAGTAGGCTGAACACCCATTTTCCTCCAGATGACAAGGAGGGTGTACGCAGGGAGAGGAATCATGTGTTGTGCAAACACTATATGCTGATGACTATCCTCAGAGCTTCATCAACCAAGTCACTACACACCATCGTATTGCAGCAGATACAAGTCATTGAGCTTCATAGTCAGTAGATCCTCCGGTGGACATGCATTGGATCTCTGTCCCATATGTTAGGGGTACAAGTGAAGCTATTGCCACGGTGTTGCAGCCTCTTGGTTTCCAAGTAGCGCATTGTGCGTCACCATGGAAGTGGTCGTGTGCCGCAGCATCAAGGACCAGGTATCAGCTGAGCTTAGGAAGGGCGTGGTGTACAGTGTGCCATGTTGTGATTGTGATGCTGTTTATGTTGGAGAAACGTTAAGGAACCTGCAGTCAGGCTGCAAGAGCGTCAGCGCCACACCAAGAATGGTGAATTGCTTCGTTTGGCAGTGGCTGAGCATGTAATCGCTTGGGAGAAAGCTGCAGTTATTGATAGTGCAGTATCATGGGATCAACACAAAACAAAGGAGGCACTCCACATTTCTCAGTCAAAGAAAAGATTTCCATTAATGAACAAGGACACAGGATGGCAAATCAGTGATGTTCGGCAAAGTTTGATGTAGTGTTGATCTCTTGTTCAATGTCTATGTTAGTTGTAGCGCTTGGCTTGAGTCTTGGATTTAGCCCACAATTGTTTTGCTATGTGCAGTTCTATGTGTTTCTTTGTGCCTGGCTGTCCGTGTCACCTGATGATGGGTACTACAGTTGTGCCCGAAACGTGTCTTAATGTTTCATTGTCCATAGAAAGGGAGTTTATAAGTGATAAATAATGATGTTCCTGGACAAAGAGTTCAATGGATTATCGTTACATAGAACATTATTTCTTTTTGTTGTTAATAGTTTCACAGCAAGCTTGCATTGGGGTTGTTCTTTTCTAGAATGTTCACTGCCTGCTGTGTTTCTGGTTGGTATCCATCTCTCATTTCCTGGTGTGATCTGTGGCTGTTTACAACCAGGAGGTAGATTGTGGGAGAGCTGATGGAGTTGTTTGGCTGTTGATGGTCTGTAGGAGATACATGTTTGCGTTGTCTGCCATACCAGCTGCTATGCAAGGTTTAGGTCGCATCTTTCTGCCGGCAAGTCCCCGTTATCTGATGCTGACTGGAAACATTGAGCAGGTGTGTTACATTCTGATTGAAGCACGTTTTGGTTATGGGCAAGAGATGCTGATGAGTTCACATTTCAGCTTTGCTAGCTTTTTGTCAGGTTGTGTAGGCTTGGACAAAGGTTACCTAATTGAGCAATATTGAATGGTTGCTTCTGAGTATGGAGGTGATGACCTTGTCAAGTGGTCTTAATAAACTGTGTATTACATGCTTTAATTGTGGGTCTATGGTCCAGCAGTGTCTTATCCAATAGTTGGACCAGTGGAAATTTTGAGAGCTGCTTATAATTCTTATTGGATTTGTTTTAGCAGTTATTACTGCCAATGACCCATTTGATCATATTTAATTTTTTAGGTTTCTATTTTTCAATAGAAACCTCATTTGAGGTTTTTTTAACTCATAAAACCTCATTGGAGGTGGAAAGCACGATCCTGACCAGGTTATTAATAATCACCGGCCATAAGAAAGAAGCACTGACACTTGACCAGAAGAAAGGAAAAATTCAAGCAGCATAACCAGGGATCGAACCCAGGGCCTTTCGCATTGTGGACGAATGCTTTGACCACTGAGCTATCACACCACAGCCACAACTACACGAACAATCCCACCTCCAGTACCAATACCAGCGCTACATTGCTGGGTGACTGCAATGCTGCAGTCTACATAGTGGCTCTGGCATTGTTACTGGAGGTGGGGTTGTCCATGTAGTTGTGGCTGTGGCGTGATAGCTCAGGGGTCAGAGCATTCGTGCGCGATACGAAAGGCCCCGGGTTCAATCCCCAGCTGTACTGCTCAAATGTTTCCTTTCTTCTGTTCCAGTGTCAGTGCTTCTTTCTTATGGCCGGTGAGTTCGGATGGTGTCAGGATTCTCATTGGAGGTGTTTATAATTCATAAAAGCCTCTTAGACTAATACTAACTCTTTGAGGGAAGAAGAAGAATGGTGACTCAGGACAAAAAAAACTGAATAAAGGCAGACAAAGCTTAGGCATTGAGACGGATTCAAACCCAGGGCTTTTGGACCATGGGCCATACTCCTAGCTGACTACACCACGCAGGACTGCTTGCCAACAGCTGGTAATATGTGGCTCTTAAGGGACTGCATGTGCATCACTCTGCCATCCTTTACTTTTGGTAATGCTTTCTTCTTCTTTGGAAACATGCCAAAAAGGTGCTCTGAAATGGCTTTTGAGAAGTGTAAGTAGATTAGAAGCCGTAGCTTCTAATCTATTATTAGAATCCAAACAAGGGATGATTATTTTTTTGCTTGCAAGAATTGTGAAGCAAAAGGCTTGTTGACATTGCTAGCTTTTTTTTTTTTGTAGCAGTAGTGAATTGTATGAAAAGTAGAAATAGAGTATACACTAACTTTGTGCAACAAATAATTTGCTGTATGTAGCAAGTGCTCAAGTCTATTGTTGGGATGAATGACTTGACCCAGGCAGCTCCCTGGTAGACTACTAATTATATACCCAAGCAGTATTTGTTTGGTATAATTTGATGCATGGAGCTAAAAAAAAGTGTCAGATCTTAACAACTCCTTTGAAAGTCAACATGTGGGTGTAGAACCCTTTCAGTAGCTGTTTATCAAACTGTACAGGCATCCTAATTAGGAGGTACCTGACTTCCTGTCCTCTTTTCACCTAGATAATCCTACAGGAATACATCTAAAATGAAGGGCTTGTTTAACAAAAATGACCACCATGTGCCAGTAAATTTTGGCTGCTATCAATAAATGATGACCTGCAATGGCTTATTGGTCATATACCAATATGATCAAATTTTGTCTGAGCTGTACTTTAAGTAGGGAGTTTAGTGACATTACAATCAGTCAGACCCAGCACTGAGCAGGCAGGATACGTGCCTTATACAATTTCAGTGGCGGTCACAGCACAGTTTACTAATGTCACTAAAAGTGCGTTTTTCTGTACCAATGTTTGCAATGGCAGTCCTGAGCTTGTCACAGTCGTCTTTCTTGAATACTGAGCTTTCCAGAGATGTGTCACTTGCCTTGATATGATCAAGTTGTCTCTTCCCAAGGGTGCGATTTCGACTTCTGTTCCAGTTTTCAACCTCTTGTGGTGAGCATACACTCTTTAAACATGGATACCAGTATTTGTTTTCTACGTCAATATAGATAAGATAGGATCTTTCTTGTTCTCTAGAAAGTCGTGGTTATGGTATTTTGCAAAAAGACATACTCCTAGAAGTCTTGCCTCTCCAAAGAAAACGTCGTGGAAAATGAGATAAAAAACTCCATATAGATAGCTTTAGCCTTTCATTAGCTGGTACTGGAACATACCGAAGGGAAAGGATGACAGCAATTTGACAAAACTGCTTGGAACAGGCTGAAGAAGCAGCCCAGCCTTACCCCACAACCAGCACAAGAGCTACATTGTAGCTGTATTGCTCATGCCACACCAATGTGTTGATACGTGGGTGTGTATATATATATATATATATATATATATATATATACATACATACATACATACTAGCATAGCTACCCATGCTTCGCACAGATCATTGAATGTGGATTGTGCACATGATAGCATAGTTACCTGATTATGAGGTCAGGATGACTGTCATAGGAAAGTGAACAGTTGTAGTGAAGTGCTGCATTAATACCAGTGTGCATACCAGCCCGAGCGTTGCAGGCATGAGGGCTGGTATTTGCTGGTACGCAGTATTGCCCTCGGCCTCGTACTTGTGTAGGAACCTATTCTTCCATCCATCTTCTGTTAGTTGTGCAATTGCTCTTTCAGCACGCCATTCCAGGCAAGCTCGCCTTTGTTCCCCACATTCAAGGCTTCGTGCAAGTGCGGTGCTTTCACGATCTGCTTCAAGGCGAGCTCACCTTTGTTCCCCACACTCAAGACTTTGTGCAAGTGCGGTGCTTTCACGATCTGCTTCAAGGCGAGCTCGCCTTTGTTCCCCACACTCAAGACTTTGTGCAAGTGCAGTGCTTTCATGATCTGCTTCAAGGCAAGCTCCGGACTGGTTGCATTGTGCAGCAGCATTCACGCCCATGCCCTGGCCCTACATTATACATTTGGGAAAGTTGGCAAACGGCACATTTGTTTATGTGTGGTGCAAGATCACAGCTGTGGCAG
>JAOWAW010103837.1:0-14850 GCA_028565695.1 Nicola tetela
ATAAATTGCCCTTGAACTCTCCAAGGTGCCTTAGTGGGGGGAGGGGGGGGGGTGGGGGGTGGGTAGTAGGGGGCAACAAATTTTTGAATACTTGGCTTAGTTCACTTGTGAGAGAAATATTCAGATACAAAGTTTACTACCTACTGCATTTAAGTGTTCAAAAGGCTGTGCATGCTCATCCAAACTCACACATTTGGTAGCTATAGGTGAAGAGCATCTGAGTAATCCGAGCAGGCCTCATGCCATGCCCAGTGTGTGCAGCTCATGTTACTGTGGTTACAGGAAGTCATAACCAAGGCTTATAAAAGTGTGTGTTTTGTCAGCACTGCTAGAGTGTTGTGATTGTGAGTAACGTGTGAATCAACAACAAAATAAGAATTTGAAGCAGTTGTATGAGCAGCGACTGGTCAGGCATGCTCAGCAGATCAAATGGCCAGAAATCATGTTGCAAGCATATACAACTATTTTTGGACAGATGGGCTGACTGTTTTTCTCTGCTAGCCAGCCGTACTCTATAGAAAGTCAACTGGAGTTGTAGCATGTTTTCTTCATTTATTCTTTTCTCTCTTTGTCAATAAATCTGCATTAACAGTATGATCCCTTGCAAAGAGAGACAGCAAGACTCTTTCTAGTTGTATCTCTTTGTGCTCGAAGAAAACAAGTTTAGACTGGTCAGATTGGCTCCAAAATGACTGTCATTGTAAAGCACCTTCCGATTCAAATTACACAGAAAGAACCTTGTCAGGTGAAATTCACCCTCTTTCAAAGACCAATTTCTTCTTGACCACGGAAAAGATTGTACAACTGAATGCTAACCAACACTCCACTATCTGTTAACTTGCCAAAGAAAAATTCACATATGGAAAATAAGATTTAGACCACCAGACAGTTGAAGGCTAAAAGCAGCCACTGAACGGCAAAAGGGCCGGTCCGCACCAACCTTTTTCAGCTGTTGTTAATGTCCTTCACTCCCACCATAGTGGGCCGTAAAGAGAGTGATTTCTGACCTGAGTATAGTGAGCCATTGGAAAAACTCATGATCATTACCCAAGTTTTTCCAGCAGCTCATTGTGGATTGAAGCAGGGGATATTGAGGCTATCGCCATTCCTTGGCAGGTAATTACTGGAGTATTGTTTCTACACACACGTAGCACTTAGGCTGTAACTTCACTTTAGTCAAGAACGCACATGATCTATGAAACATATGAAAGTAGCAAGAGGTACCACCTGCCAATACCACCACTGATTCTTGCAGCTGGTGCTTGGTGGCCATGCGCTACTGCTGTTTTTTGACTGTTGTGAGATCATAATGCAAAAAATCCTTTTTCTGCAATTATTTTTGTCAGTGCTCTTACTGCCATTTTTGGCCTTGAGTGTGCAGTGCACATTACACAAAGTCATGCCTAACATTTAGATGGGATTCTGGTGGCCTGTGGTGTGGCATGGGATCATAAGATGCTGCCTGGTTGCTACAGACAAATCATACTATATATGAAGGGTTCTGGTACTCAGATGTCCATCATGTGCATATATGGCATGAGTTGATATGCCAGAGAGCACTTCAGTCTGGTGTTTCATTAGAAGTAGATTACACAGGGACAGCCTGCCAGCTGGAGTAGGCAAACCCTGCATGTAACTGTATTTCGATTTTAGTGTATGCATATACATGTATAGATGCATATGATAATTCCACTTCCAGGGTGTGTAGGGTGCTGTTTTTTCTATGGGCATGAGGTGGAGTGATAAGTCTACAGAACATTGAAATAGTTTCGTTTACCTTCTATGTTTGCTGAAGTATGTTTTTGTTCACTGCATTTAACTTAGAGTTTGTTGCAGCTCCAGTCTTCAGCTTTGTTATGTACATCCCTTCATAATATTTTCAGCTAGTGTGACATTGTTTCTTAGAATACACACCCATCCATTTCCATTATTCTTTTCAATTAAAGGTGGTTAACTCCGCTCTCAGCTACGGGTTCTTTTCGAGCTCCCTCATCGGCTTGTTTCAGGTAAAGACTATAGCAACTGATTTTGCAAAAGGGGGAAACTCACGGGGATCTAAGAGCTCAACCCAAAGGCAAATGTTTGACTATGTGCTCGTATGGGTATTTTGTGTGTGTTTTGTGTGTATGTGCGTGTAAATTCAAAAAGAAAGGTGTAAGCAACAGAGCACATCTCACATGCAAAAAGAGAAGTGAAATGAAAATTACCACAGCAGCAATTGGCCCATTTTCATCAGTTGGTCACTGCCAGTCTGTACAGAAACTGAAGTGGAGAGAGAGAGGAAAATAAAACCTACAACACTATAGTACAGGACTAAGCCCAGTCTGTTTCGGGACCTAATTGAGACAGAAGGGCTGTGAGACATGGCAGCAGGTCCCAGGGCCATACAAAGAAAAGCAAGATTCAAACTAACTTGAAAGACAGGCTTGCGCCACACTATAACTGCAACTGCTCATATGGTGTGTCACGTGCGAAAACCATATGCACCGCATCACATCATCCTCACACCTCTTGTCTAAGCCGTGCCACGCATGCAGTTATCACATACCGCATCACACGCACCACTCGCATATGCTGCATCACATGTACAGTTGGGATGACATAGAAGAGGGGAAAGAAAGAAAAAAATAATAACCATAAAAATGTGTGTGTATGTGTGCATGCATGTGTATAAAATTAATGCACGACCGCACGTGTGCATATGTGTGTGCATGAGCATGTGTTTTCATGTGTGCGTGTGTGCGTGTGTGTGATTGTGTGTATGCATGAGTATGCATGCTTGAGCCCATGTATATGTGTGAGTGTGTGTGTATATATTATATGTCTGTCTGTGTGAGTGTGTGAGTTGTGTGTGTATGAGTGTGTGTGTGTGTGTGTGTGTGTGTGTGAGAGAATGTGTGAGTGAGTGTCCGTATGTCTATGTCTGTGCCTATGTTCATGTACATGTGTGAATGATATTCCATGATGTCTGCCTCTACCACAATGAGAACTGAAAAACTGATGCATTCTATCTTTCTTGTTTTAAATCGATGGATATTCAGTTCCAAGTAGGTAAAATAAAAAGTGTATTTTGATGATCATTCTGGCGATATGTGTCCAATCCACAGTAAGAACTGATGATAGAACTCCTGATTGGTTAATCACATCATGTATATATCTCTGCGTTTTCTTGTCCACCACCTGATGCAGTTTGATGCCGGTCTGTGCTATGACTTTGAAGGTGAGTTTCACCATTGCCATGGTTACTAGTACCTGGGCTCACACCAAGCCATTTTTAAAAAGGAGGTCCAATTTATTACTATAGTTACCCAATTTAACAGTACTCAGTGGTTTAACTCTTTTTTTCTGTGACAATATGCTACTAGATAGGACTACTTGTACCTGTGCTTACCTTTGCCTTATTCTACTCTTTGGGTCTATGCCAGGCAGTGATTTCTTGGCCATTAGCCAGTAGAACAGTATGCTGTACATAAAACTATTCCTGCTGTTATGTTGGTCTCAGTCTTCCTTTAATCTTCATCGTGTCTGTCTGAAGATAACAAATATGTTGTGCTCAAGTACAATCAACATAATTTCACCAAAAGGTTGATGTATTGACGAGGACTTTTTGTTTAAATTGATTTTCCAAGTGAACAAAAGGTTTTTGTTTTGTATCAGCATTCTAGAAGGAAATTGGTGTTGATGTTCACAAGGAGCCTTTTAGCATTTAATCTTTTGGTCACATTTTGGCTTAAGGGTACTAGAATAGTTGGTTTGTTCACACCATTAGTGATACGGTGCCTTCTAACAGCTGTTTGACATGTGCATGCTGTTTTCGTGTTACCAAGGTTACCAAGGTCAATATAGCAAAAAAAGTGAGAAGTGAGTAATAACTTGGTTTCTTGAGTCAAGTTTTCTTCATTGCATAGTTCTTGTCTTTCCCTCCATCTCTTCCAGACCACAGTATCATCAACAAGTGGCTTCTTCTGACCAACCCAAACGAGAGTCACAGCTCTGGGCCAAAGGTGAGGTAGTAGATGCCTTTCCTTAATTTTCACACACCACTAATGACATCACAACTTAAGTATGGGTTATTTCAAATGGATGCAACAGGAAAAATATGAGTTATTTATGAACTGAATTGCAATGATTACCCACTAAAGTATGTCAGAGAAACAAGTCACACTGTCCGCAGCAGCCAAACATGCCATCCTTTTCAACTACCACCTTGACTGAGGACATCCACTCGTTGTCACGCAGAAAGCACACACCAGGCAATGACACATGAAAGAAGCCCCAACAATACACACACGCAACACCATGATCAGAGACTTTGGACTAGAATTAAGTAAACCATGGCTCTATAGAAAAAGACCAAATCAGTTTTCACTTTAATCCAGTCATCTCAACACCTCCCATCTAGAATCATGCTGCTTCTCCACACTACTACAATAACATGCTCACACTGCACAATGCTGTACTTGCATCAGTCACCAACTTTCTCCAGAACCACACAGACAAACCTGGTGATGGCAAGGGAAATCCTGGCCAAAAACGTTTTGACGAAGACTACTAGCTGGAGAAAGAAGTAGTCTCTCTGAATCTGTAGTCCTAGCAAGAATGACGAACTTTACGCCAAGCTATAAAATCTTCTGTGAACATTTTCAGAAGAATATCATATTTTGAAATAGTAATGACATCCCAAACAATTGTGCAAGTGAAACAGCTTCTCTTCAGTATAACATTAATGCATCATTGTAACATTTAATGCATCATCCCCAAAACAATTTGGATTTTGAGTAAAACATCCAACTCACTGGCCATAATGGCTAATATGTAAGAACTTCTTAAAACTGTCATTTGCCACATGTTAGAACCTTGACAATGTTCCTTTCTGTTAATGACATCATGATGACTTCAGGGATATTTGAAGATCAGTGCATCTGTCAGTGGCCCATTTGACAATATCAAGGTAAGAACTTGTTGGAGAAAGAGTCTAAACAGGCTGGTGGGTGCAAAGCAAGAACCTGCATAGATGATACTGTCATGCAACGTGTAACAGTGCCGACTAATTTGTCATGAGGCTGCCTGCTCTCTAATTCTCTGTAAATGTCCAATCAAAAGAACTCTCCACCCTAAACGTTTTGGCAGGTTTCCGTATTTGTCAATGAGATTCTGTTTTTAGTTTTAATTTTCTATCCAGCCCAGTCTGCATGTAGACACATGTAGACACATTTTCTGCATGAATCAGTTTACTGTAATCCTGAAACTGTTCAAACAGAAAATTTTGTGAATTGATGAGCCCCCAATTTATAAGCAAGAGAGTTTTGTAAATTCATCTTCGTCAATTACTCTGTACTGTACATACATGTAAATGCAGAAAATATCATAAGCAGATAAATTTCACAATGGTTTTAAGTCTAAGGTTATCTTCTGCTTGACTCTCGACATGGTCATCGGGTTCTGCTGTGAGTGTAGGTGTAGGTAGGGCTGCCGGTGTGTTCAAGGTGACTTGAAATTGGAGTTTGCGCTAGCTGTTGTTGCAATCGTGCTGTTTGCCATTGTAACATTTCCATAAGGGTTTACAACCATACCAGAATTGGCTGATCGTATTTTGCCTCCATAGGCCATATAGGCTCGGGGACTGTTGGCCTTGGTGCCAATGCATACACATTGTGACTCGCCTTCATAGTAGGGTAGTCTAGAATAGCAACTGATGAATGTGCACACAATTGATCAGCCGATAGATAGTCAGTCTCTCTGTAGGCTGTGGAAAAACGTCTCCAGCACCTGAGAAAAGTTTGCTACACAACATGATGATTGGTGACATACAGTATATTATTATGAGAACCAAAACAAGACATCAACCAATCAACCAATGAAACACATCAGATGTGTGTGCATGGCTTGCCTGTGGGTTAACAAAAATGTCCAGGATTACAGTAGCAGTTTTTTTAGAAGGTGCTTTCCTTTCAATTTCATCATTTTATACAAGACACTAAGAGACAGGGTGTATCTGTTGAATATGATTCAAAGCATCATTAAATGAGACAATGATTGTGGATGTATTGAGAGTTGTCACTGCATATGCAACCGTGATTTTTGGACTTTTTATAGACTGTATTGCATTCTTTGCTTCATTTTTCTCAAGCCTCTCCCAAGAGTTGGTCGTGTTCGAGATGAGACGGTTGACATTGAGTCGTAAGTTTGTGACACGTATTCCCAAATTGTCAAATGAATGCACGTATATTCTTATCTTTTCCTTCTGCTCTTTTTGTTTCTTACTATTCCACACTAACCTTTCTCAGTTGCGATCTCCCCTTCTCTCTTTTTCTCTCTATCTCTCTCTTTTTCTCCTGCTCTCGTGCTCTCTCTTGTTCTCTCTCCTGCTCTCTGTCTTTCCTGCCATCTCTGTCTCCCCTTTCTCTCCTAGGGTCTGTCATGCTTCCTCTTTCTAAACTCTAGATCTCTTTCTCATTTTTTTGGCCATTTGTGTTCACTTATTGTTTCTGTCTACAATTTTGTTGATATTATGTGAGATCAAATTTCAAATCTGTGCACTACCAAAGAGAGGGAGGGGGTCTTGGTTGTTCAGTTGAAAGCCTGCTGCACAAGGCTGATAAGTAGATTCAAGTTAGACCAACTTAAGGGTTTTAGTTGGATTTCAAAGACATCACAATGATAATCTGATGAACAACTGTGTTACTTCTTCGGAAATTCTTCCATGCCATTTTTCCCCTTTCCAAGACATTCTGTTTCATTGTGGTGTCCAGAAATATTCTCCGGCCTGCTGGTGTGGATCCTTCAGATGTCACATTGACTTTCCATGTTTACTGTGCTGAAGACCTTCCGCAGAGTAAGGCAGAAGAAAACACAGAAAGAAACATTTAACAAGTCAAAGTTGTGATTGTTTGCCGGTATAGTAACTACTTTTGTCTGCTTTTATTCGCTTTGAATAATTGTTTGTGTTGAAACCAAAAAATAGTGGTTGGCATTTTTGATAGCCTTTCAAGATGTCCAACTCTAAGTAATACTCACTGGAAAACTCTCAGTTTTTCTATCTGATTTCCTAACCATTCTGCTTATCTGCAGTGGACACAGCTCTGTTTGAAGGATCTCTCATATCTGCTGCATTTGGTGGAGACCGGGGTGGCAAGGTTAGTAGAGGTTAAGGTAGCAAGGTTAGTAGAGATATTGTAATGGCATGGTCAGTAGTGATTGGGATGGTAAAGGCTAATTGAGACAGGGGTGGCAAGATCAACATAGAAGTTTTGGTATGTCACAAGGCTAATTCTACAACGGTTTGGGGTGGCAAGGTTAGTAGAGACGGGGTGTGGTTAGTGGAGATCAGGACAAGTCAACTCTGGTAAGACATAGGGTTGCACATAGTGATGGTGGAGTTGGGGGCCAGCATGTTCTACTCAGCTGCAGCTCTTGCAAACTTATTTCTCATCCTCATGGTAGTCTCCACACCAGATTTCAAGAAAATCTGGGCTTGCTCTGGTGCTCTTTTCCAACATGCTATGGCTGAAAAAGGCCTGGGAAGATGCCAAATTCAAGCTCTGTGCTAATAACGAAAATATCTCCAGCTGCTTAGAAACAGCTAACGTTCGTTGAGTGGAAGCATTTTGGATAACAAATAGTTTTAGTAGATGTTTCCAGGTACTCCATAGCAGAAGTCAGCCTGCCATCTTCTGGTCCCTACAATCAGGACACATTTAGGGTAGGCAAGAATTGAGTGATACCAAGAAGATAATCTAAGAGACAGTTTTAGATTTTTGCAAGACCAGCTAAGTCCTTCGCCCCTTCGATCTTCTTCTTCTCACTGTTTGGTGGTTACGCACCCGTCAATATCAATATTTTGAATGTCTTCATAGCAATGCTTACAAAGTGAATGTGCGCCATGGCGTGAAGAAAAAGAAACTATGCGTGGCACATATCCAGAATTTACTATGTTGCAGGGCCACTTGACCTCTGTTTGAACCTTGACTCGTGCAACACTCCTTTGAGGTATACAGTGGCATTGCCAGCTGCTTTGTCTGAAGGTCACAGTTTAATCCTAGAGGAAGGCAGAGCAGCATAAATTTCTTCCAGATGTGAAGTCTCTCAATGGAACCCTTTCCAAAGTGTTTCTCACCATTGAAGAGTGAAAACATATAGTTAGATATGAAATTTGTCATTCTAAGGGCACCATGACGTTCAAAAATAGTTTCTAATCTGGAGCTAAAAATAGTATCATCCCCAATGGGTGAGGTGCATGCCTTAACTGCCCAAAGAAGGTAGGCATGGTCAGGAACTTTCTTGGCATAGACACTATGCTATAAGTTGGCAAGGAATACCAAGGAGCATAGGTTTTGATTATTTACTTACACTGTGCATAAATAAACTGTAGCAGTGGAGCTGTGGGATCAGCTGTGAAGTGTGCAGTGAGGTGTCTGCTTAGATTGGAAAACCCATTTTTCAGGCTGTGCAGTGTATTTGGTGAAGAGTAAGTCAGAATAACAGGGATAAGTGTGCTAGCTATAGGGAAGACTTCCAGTGGCACTAAATGTCCAACATGAAAGAGTTTTATTTACATTGCTGTAGTAGGAATCGAGTATCTTAGAGGACAGTCTATTGTGGTCTTGTCTCAACCATAACTTTTTGTCATGTGTTTCTTGTGCAGAAGAAAAAGCTTGTTGATCCTTATCTGGTGGTATCTTTTGCTGGAAAGGAAGTGAGTGTGTAAGCATCCCACTTCCCTACAAACATTAATGTTTCTACAATGGCTGTCAAAAATCATCACACTTTAATTGACAGTGGTTACTCTAAGTTATACCCGCTGGCATAGTCAATCTCATTATTGTCGGGTTGATCATACTGAAAGATTTCCTTTAAATCTTACCTGGTTAGTTTATAATATGTGTTACACTCATGCTACTCAATGTGTTTGGGGTTACCTCTTGTTGCAGCTGCTGAGGTAGCCTTTTGTAAATTATTTGCCATTTTATTTAGTGTGAGACACAGGTGGCCTACCATAATGACAACCCATGGTGGGATGAACAACTGGAGATCAAGTGCAAGGTTTGTCTGGATTTCATGTGCCAAGCCCCTTTAATTTCTCCACCACATGAAGTTGACTAATACTCATGGAACTGATCTAAATGATCATTGACAAGATGTTTTAAACGTTGTGTTTGCAGTGGGCTACATTTATTGTTAGTTTGAAGAGCATTTTATGACACCAGTGTGGCTGCTGTTTTCCATGTAAAGAATTTTTCCAGCTTTGTACAAGTTGTGTTAATGTTTTTTATGTGTTACAGTTTCCATCGATGTGTGATCGTATTTGTCTGCGATTAATGGACAAGTAAGCGATTGGATGACTGCTGAAGGGTGATGTTAGCAATGCTGGTAGTACTAGTCTAAGTTACTTTTTTGTTCATGGGGTGTTGATGATCTTTCGTTTGTGGACTTGACTCTCCTGGTCCATTAGTCTGTTGTGAGTGCTTATTTACAAGTGGCTGTGTATGCTAAAAGAAAAGCTGGAAAACAGAAGCAAAGTTAAGGAAGGTTGCTCTCCTCAAGCAGACTGTTGTAACTATTTATGGGTTCTTAAAAACACAACCTCGAACATGAATGCCAATGCCAATGGTGAGCTTTCTGGTGAGTCTTTTAACTGCCCTAGAAAATTTTGGATTTTCAATTCAATTTTTCAACTATCACTTTCTTTGTCCACATGTAGAGCATTTCTGTTTTTTTGTTTTCATTTCCTGAGTGTCTAAAGACTGCAGGCATTGTTGATAGGATAGCACTTTCAATGGTTGATGTGCCACTAGACTGGCTCTCTGACAGGCTAAGCACCCCTACCATTAAAAGGCACTTGGTTGTTCAGTTATGAGAGCGCCTTCAAAATAGGAGTAATAAAGGGTAGGCTCCTTTTACTCTGCGAAGAAAGTAGGTGCTATGCAAAGATCCAGTAGTGATTGGTGAAGATTAAGACATGATTAAAGAAAAGGTTTCTACGCAGGTGTTGGTGTTTTGCCTTTTATGTCCTTGCACACAGATTCAGACTTTCTCTCTCTCTCTCTCTCTTTGGCAGAGACTCACTCTCTCCGGATGACACTATCGCCACATGCTATCTCAATATGTATGATATCAGCAAACCTGGAATACAAGGTATGTGCTTGAACGCATTAGCCGCTTGCCTGACATCTGCATCCTGCTCTGAAGTTTGGAGAAATGACAGTCATTTCATGGGAGAAGCTGTTCACAAGATGTGTGCCACATAAGAAATGCTGTCACTTTCAAACCAGACAACAGTCACATTTTATTTTCAGATTTTCTTCTGAACTCTGTTTTACATGTGTCTGCCTGTAGGGTTTATGCCAACATTTGGTCCAGCATGGATTAACTTTTACGGATCTTTGCGAGAATTTTCTGACATTGGTGACAAGTATGAGTATCTGAATAAAGGCACTGTAAGTCTTGGTGAACTTTCTCCATGAGTTGGGCACTATAAGCCTTCAACAAAAGCATGATCCTTACTGGGTTATTGCAATCATTACATCATCCCAACTCACCAGTCATAAGCACACTGGACCAGAAGAAAGAAAAACTTTGATCAGTGCAACTGGGGATTGAACCCAAAGCCTTTTGTATTGCGCATGAATGCTACAACCACTGACCTATCCCACCACAGGCATGACTACACAAACAATCCCATCTCCAGTACCAATGTCGTCCAGCAATGCAGTGCTGGCATTTGTACTGGAAGTGGGATTGTTCGTGTAGTTGTGGCTGTGATGTCATAGGTCAGTGGTTAGAGCTTTCGTGCGCAATACGAACGGCCCTGGGTTCAATTCCGAATTGCACTGCCTAAATATTCCTTTCTTCTTGTCTATTGCCAGTGCTTCATTCTTATGACTGGTGAGTTGGGATGGTGTCATAACTAAAAGCCTTAGGGAACTTTCTCCATGAATTTTGGGCACTGTTGTAAGTGTGAATAGTTTGTGAAGAATTGCCTTTTGCAGGTGTGGGTGTTGGGAAGTAATATTAAGGAGTGTGGTGCCATTGATTTCTGATGGTCCTCCAACAGTTTTTTTTTTATGTTTTGAGTGGTTCTATTAACAGTTCTAAACTTTTCCAGGTGGATGGCATGGCGTACCGTGGCCGCCTTTTGCTGGATGTCTCAACAACTGCCAATCGTTGGAAACAACCTGTTGTAAGTTTTACATTGTGATGCTTGCATGAATTTCATGGCTTTGGTTAACAGACAGACTCACTCAACAGGCAAAGACAGTGCAAACAAGAAACAGTGTTGCAACTTCACTGTGTCTATAGCAATCAAGAAAAAGAAGCATTTGAGTACTCTATACATGCTTGGCAGACCTTTTATGGTGCACAACACACTGGAATGAATGCAGAGTACACAAAACTCAATTAAAAGTAAAACTAGAATTAGTCACTCAAAATGAGAGCATTCAATTACAACAACAGCATGATGCATGCTGACATGCTGACATGTCACATGACTCATTATTAGACTAGACTCATTGTCCCATGTCACATAAGTGTGGAGGAATGGAAGAACAGATCCATCCTCAGATGAGCATGTTTGTATCGAAATGAATTTATATCAACATACCAAAACTATGGGTTGATGTGACCCCTCTAGCACTGCTCTAGTTCCATATTCTGCAGTAGTGTAGAAAATATTGCTTGGCTTCAGTTCATTGTTTCACATGCTTTCAGTGTTAAGCATATAAGATGTTGAGTTGCAACAGCTAGAATACAACTATTTGTTGGAAAATAGGACTTGAGAGATCCTGACTGGGTAGTCATAACATGAAGAGGATTTCCCAGCGCACCAGTCACAAGAAACTTTTTGTTCATGAGACATTTCACCAGAAATGTCTCTGGCTTCATGAGTCATAAGGAACGGCAAGGGAGTACAGAAAGCTAGAGATACTTATACTATCGCACTGAGGTTGTGAATGTATATTACTATAGGTGTGAAAACTGTACAAGATATGACAATGCATTGCTAAGCGACGTGTTCCTTAATGTACGCACATGTATGTGCTGCATGTGTGGTGCATTAATTGTTCTGGGAGAGCAGTGGCCCCTGGAATACTCTTACCGAGGGTCCAAGCTGCTTGTTGCCCTGTGTCCCCCTCTGGGAGCATCCCGGACAGCTTAAAGACTACCTAAGAACTAAAACACAGAACTGTAGGGCAACCCCACCAGACAACTATATAGAAGGTAACACTAACCTAAAGAATGGCATTCCAAATTGTGCTACATTCAACACCGTTATCACGATTGAGTTGTGGCTTTCACTTGTAAATGTGAAATGCTTCCCTAATCTTGCTCTGTCTTCTTACATGCATGATCTATCACCAGCAAGGCGGACCAATCCATCTCATGCGGCCTTGACTGATTGTGAACATGCTTGGCAATGACTGACTTCGAGCAATGTCCAAGGCAAATCGCATCATTGTGTTCCTTGTGATGGACATTAACTGTGTGCATCGTTTCCCCTACACACTCCTTGGAGCATGTTTTGCATTTCACAGAATACACAACATTGGTTGTGGAATCTGCAGGAAGTGCATCTTTGGCTGTGTACAGGCCTTAAGTAAAATTTCTGGCAAAATGTCTCATGAAAAAAAGTTTCTTGTGTCTGGTGTGCTGGGAAATCCTCTACATATTTGTTGGAAGTTAGTATTATCAGTCAGTTTTAAGGGATGGCTAGTAGGCACCCATCTGGATATGAGTAATCAAGATCCAGTCTTCACTGTACAGTTTAGTGTGTGTTTTGCATACTTTGCGTTAGGTTAAGTGCTTCTGCTGTACATGCTGTGATACGGATTTTTTGTTGTCTATTACAGAAACCCTACTGCTGCCGGAAGAAGTACACACTGAAAGCTGCCTTTCTTGATGCCACTATGGTGTCAGAGTCTTTCTCTGAGTCTGTTGTTTCTTTTGAGCTTAGTATGGGTGCGTCTAAACATTGAGTGTGTTTTTTTGTTTAGGTCTGTTCACCTTGATAGTGACATACCTTTGTTGTTTTTCAGCGAGATGAGATACTAAGAATTTATGGATGCTGGGTATGATTTTGGATTGTACAAGACGACGAAAGAAGAGCTGCCCTTTTAAAGATGAAATTTTCTAAAAGCCTAATCATGAAGAGACATATGGATATGGTTGAATATGGATTGACTTGGTGAAGTGTTTCTTCTAGGTATCTATGGAAACCAAACAGATGCAGCTGCTCCCGTGTCTTCATCAGCAACACTGCCGTGCAGACCAGTTGCGGACACACCGAAGTATCACAGCTGCCAGTTTGTTGAGACAGCAAGTAGGTCAGTTAGCTCGTCATCAATAGAATTTTCTGATGTACCTGTGCACACTCCATACTACTTCCTACCGTGGTCAGACTGTGATGACAAGCCGTTTGTGTCGATTGACTGTGACTGGGAGGACATTGGACATCGACTTTGCTGTATCAACGTTTTGCTCAAGTGCAGCAGTGAGCTGGTAATTGCTGATTAAGTCAGTTGACTATTTGTAGCATGTTGGTGGTTATCACCCGAAACCATCTATTACTATAATAATCATGTGCTGGTAGATGTTGAGTCTTGATCAAGACCATATTCAGAGAAGACACAACTTGTTTGAAGCTTATTCTTGTAACGTTGAAGTGTCTTTAACACACACAGCTAGAACACTCATTATCGCTCTGACTCATTTCTCTTCAACTTGATCTTTATTCTGCACTGCACAAATTCTTCTGTGCAGGAGGAGGCAGTGAAGACGATTCGAAAGCTGTCCAGCTCAGAGATGGCAGTAAACCTGAGACACTGCATAATGCAACTGTGGAAAAACCTTACTCGTCAGTAAGTTCATAGTAAATAGATTGTGGTAAATTGCACACTCAGAGATGGTGATTAGTTACTGTGAAAAAAGAATTCCTGAAGAGTATCTCCAGGCTAGCTGGCTATACATATTCATTAAAACAAACTTCAAAATTGTAAAAGGAAAGCTATTTTTACTTTTGTGATGTATTACTCATTGTTTCTCTGCGAAAATGAAGCAATGTGCTTTGTTCTCATGGTTGGTAGGGAGTGGACTGACAGAGATGAGACCAGACGAAAACTACTCGAGGATGAACAGTCTCAAATGTGCCTTCCTCCGTTACACCGACAGCAGTCAAGAACCAATCTTGACAAACACAGGCGAGCTGCCCATCTCCAAGAGCTGGTGAGGCCTCTTTCTCATTCTCTTGGTCTCTTTCTGTATATATAAAGTCTCCCTGTTATTCTTCCTTTCTTGCTGGTTTGCATTTTGAAGGTAGTTAATGAATCAGATTGATTTTCTTTTCAATCCCCTTGCTAACTTTTGCCTTTTTTTTAACTGCCAGCGTGTCATTGCCCATGATGCTGAACTACAGATGGACAAACTCAAAGACCCAAAGCAGCATGCTACTGTTGTTGAGAAGCTCAACAGGATAGCTGTTCACCTGAGATATTTAGCCTTTGAGGTAGGGCTTAGTGGGATATGATGTTAGTCTTGGGCTGAAAGTGTGTAGTAGGTGTTTGTGTGTGGTGTATAGTGTAATGTGTGTGGTGTATAGTGTAATGTGTGTGGTGTATAGTGTATGTATGTGTGTGGTGTATTTATGTATGTGTGTGGTGTATGTGTGTGTGTAGTGTATGTATGTATGTGTGGTGTATGTATGTGTGTGGTGTATGTATGTGTGGTGTACGTGTGGTGTATGCATGTGTGGTGTATGCATGTGTGGTGTATGTATGTTTGGTGTATGTATGTGTGGTGTATGTATGTGTGGTGTATGTATGTGTGGTGTATGTATGTGTGGTGTATGTATGTGTG
>JAOWAW010103848.1:0-14850 GCA_028565695.1 Nicola tetela
GCAGTGCAAAGTTGCTCCACAATCAAGCAGAAGTTTGCATACAGTTGAATGGCCATTCTGGGCTGCTACATACAATGGTGTGTAACCATCCTAAACACGAAACAACAAATCTAAAATAATAAATCACATTGTAAGAACCCGAGTTACGTATAGATGTATAGTACAGGGACGGTGAGATGTTTATCTGGGTTGGGCCTTTTGCCCTTTAGCCGCACATGTAGACACAGCAGGGATGCGTATGCAATGCACAATGATTTGTCTGCTCAGGCACGCATGGCAGACCGTGCGATCTGACCTGTTCATCGAATCTTTCCTTGGAGAATCTTTCCCTCTCTGAACATGTCTACAGATAATTTGCTAACTCTTTATTTGTCCAGCTCTCAAGTTGTGTGGCTGGCACTTTTAACTTGCCATTCTTGCTGTAATGAAGTACAGGAACAAATATTGTCTTGGGCTTGCTCTAAATTAGAAACAATGACGTGTCTATGAAGATCACCTGGCATCATCATGTCGTCTGGGAGTTAGAGGTAATAGCTAGGCATTAAATTATTGTGTGTATGATGTTAGCCATGACGTGGAGAGGGTTGGGGAACATGCTCACCCCGCTTTCTAAGTTACACACACACCCTCAACGCCAAGGGACATACACACTAATTAGATTTACACCATCACTCAGACCTCACACACATTGTACATTAAATGCCAACAAAGTGCATTCTATGACAAGCTTTTGGACGAAATGTCGTTGATTCAAATGTATTGGTGGCACAAGAGAATCTTTGCTACAACTAGTACTGCAACGTTAACGTAGTGGTTAGGTCCGGCTAGACTTTCCCGTTTCATCAGTTAGCACTTCCATTCGCGCATTTTCTTGCTGAACAGAGTAGATAAAAGCATCACCAAAGCTAACCGTCATGAGTACTAATAATGGGCAGTATGTGTAAGGACAGGGGAATCACTGTACATCCCACCACCTGCAACATTAGCTGTAACAATAAGACTATTTGCATCTTGTGGCTAGTATTTCGACAATGATCACTGCAAAGGAACAAACTGTTCTCATCCCTTTTCATTCAGTACAATCTCTTTGCCCAGATAATATCTGCTTATGCAACTGACGTTATGGCAAAGTAGAGAGCTGGGCATGCAGAGAAAAAACTTGAATAAACTTGCTATAGTTCTTCCTTGTTAACCCATGATAGGTGGCTCTGACACGCATGAACTATAGAACATAACTAAAAGCCTGATTGCAACACATGGTAGACTGAGGACAGCATATGGCTCCTGCACAATACAGTACCACCAAATGGGGCACCTGGAAAAGAGATAGGTGATGTACAGCACCGGCTAGCAGATAGATCTACGTCCTAAAAATGAAACGCTATCCTAGAACTAGTACACAATTGCAGGCAGGCTCAATCTATCAGTTATTAAATCGCAGTTGTGCTCGCAAATGAGGTGGTGCGTTCAGCTATCTTGCGGCAAAGGGCTTTGCACACGGGTCTAGTAGCACCGCCAACGTTAATGCACCGCTAGCACTTACACAGTTGTGTAATTTCCAGGAATAATTAGTGAAAGCCCTTACAGTCTCGACCATTTCTCCAACAAATAGTTTTCAGTAATTGTAACAGCAGACTAACATAGCTGTATGTACGTTTGGATTACTTCATGGTGACTAAAATATCTGCATCAAATTCCTCAAACGATTCCAGCGAAATGTAGCAGATGTATGAATAGGTATAGCTTTGTGGCAGTACATGGACTTGGAGAAAGCTAACCTGCTTGTTCTATTTCTAAACCCTCTTTTGCAATAGAAAATTTAACTCTAGAATGCTCTAAAATATAGAGACTCTGAGAAAGACTTACGTTGTTAGCCAGGTCAACAGACGCTCCATTCTCAAGTAGAAATTGACAAACCGCCTGATGTCCCTCAAATGCAGCTGACCACAATGGGGTTTGGCCCACCTGTTTATCAATCACCAAAACATACACACCAACACAGACAAAACAACTCAGAAACATGCAAACTAATTTTTCAGATACAAGAATATATTGCAGAGATGTTCCATCCTCATCAATTGTGGTAGGGCGTTTAATAAGCGTTGAATGATTTACAATCATTTGAACTAAATTGCTGCAGAGAGTGACAGTGCAGAAGTAGGTTGAAAGTTATTGGTGTGCTGGGAAACCATCTTCATTTACACATCTTTGGTTGTAATTACTATAGGTGCTACAGCATGACCCACAGCGGCATGTGATATGTCAGTCGGTCCTTAAAACCATATAGAGCATTTAGTCACCAAGTAGAAGTTGGTGCACCAGCGAACAAATTTGTGTTTACTTCAGAAGGAAGCATTGCTTACTTGATTCCGGCTGTTAATTCTCGCCCCGTTCTCAATGAGCAGTTGGCATATCTCATTGTGGTTACTCGCTGCGGCTCGGTCCAGTGGTGTAGAACCAACCTGGGCATGTAAATAGAAATTTTGCAATTTCCAAGAAAATCAGCTTTAGGTCAAAGAAAGAACATTGATCCTGTATTAGGGCTATTCTAGCATTCTACCCGATTCATGTCTGATAATATTGTTCTGCACTTTCCTTTTACCCATCAAAGCACTAAAAAATATTGTAGCTAACTCATACTGCAACTACAAAAGCAGGAAACTAGGATAGTGATATTTTGATGTAGTAACATTCACAAGCTAGAGATAGAGCTAAAAATGTAAACAGGTGGTAGAGAGTGCACGAAAGTTAAAACTCTAGTAACACTGGAGAGAGAATTGGTTTCAACATTCTCAGACAGCAACCACCTTTTTGTTGTGTCACAAAATACACCAACCATAACTGAAGCATTACATGTAATGTATACATTAAGTTAGAAAGAAAAGAGGACCCGAGGATATCGTTCATGACAGCTAATCGATATCTCTCACCAAGGACACTCACATTCATGGTATAGCTAGCACAGAAATTTTTACAGCATATATATGGAACAAGGTGCGCTCAAATCACCACTATCTAGGAAAGACATTATGATCTGTTATATGCGAAAAAGAAAAAAATTACGATGGTCCACCATTCTGACTGATTTCATTGATCATAGCAAATGTCATCAGTTAGGAGACTTCTGATATGTCTGCAGTCAGCTCTATGGTGAACTTCGGGCACATAATCTCTCATGGTGTGTAGGATGTCATGGGATCAATAAATGATCAGTTGGCGCTGTGTTGCCACTAGCATGTGCAGTGGATTAGATTCAGACCATATATACAAGGAGGTTTAGCAAACTTAGGAGCTATTTCCTGTTATTTAATTTATTATTTAAATTTTGCTTTCAATGCAACAAAGTCATCAATTCTGAACACAATTCTTCATTTTGCTGCTTGTTGCCATTACCACACTTTCAGTATATGATGGGGCGTTTGACTTTGGTGTTTCTTTCATGATTGCCGGTGTATTTATCTAAAAGTTTTTCTAAGCCCTACCATACGCCAGATTCGAATGACTCCTTTTCTCTATCCGAGAGTTCCACTATTGCTAGACATTATTATAATTTCCTAATCGAGTTATGCTGTGCTTCGGCTGGAACATGGCGCAGGCAAGGTACATCATAATTTATTTTCACTGGAGATACCTTGGTCATCGTGCTCGTATAATTTTCTTCTCAGCCTTCTCTCAGAATTTGACTACTCAAACATTTTGATATATTGGTGCCCGGATTTTTCCCTCTGCTGAATTAGAAGAGGCAGAGAAATGTGTAGTGGTGCTATTTGCTACCTGAGTGCGAAGGATCACCTACACCAGTATCAACTCTGTTCCGTCATGGTCCCGCAGGTGATGCTTAGATCGTAAGCCAGTAGTTGCAGCTAGGGTCTCAACAGAGAAGGAAGGTTTTCTGGCCTTTGTGATGAGCCATCATCATCACTTTCGTCTTCCTAAGTGCGTGACTGACAGAAGGATAGTTCCATGGACGAAAGCACTAATTTGTCTCTGACTCATTTTCTGCACAATCGAGAACAAGCCATGGAATTTTCTTGAAAAACGAGATGTCCGGTCTGGTGAAACACCGTAGGAAAAGGCACGCTTTTCTTCTCAGAGTAATTTACTGGGCAGTGTCCATGTCCGCAGGAACTGACAGTGGAAATCCGTCTGTAGACATAAACTGTGCTGAATATATTTGATCTCTCACGGTATGGCCCTCATCATCTGTGCTGGATTGCACTCAGCCAAAAGGCGAAACTCGCGGACGCAGAGTTTATGAGCCCCCACCAAAGCAACTGTACCTAATTGCTGGGAAATTGGCTGAAGCCAGTCACCACGCCTTCAGGATGGAAAAGCTGAGCCTCTGCGTGATAATTATCTCGCTATACCCCTACACATAAAAGGAAAACCATAGTCACCTTGGATATGGTCGGGCTAACTGTTTCGCGTTAGCAATAACGTTTCTAATTAGACAAGCCTAGCATCATCAGGTCGTCTGAGAGTTAGTGGTACTAGCTAGGAATTAAAATTATTGCGTGTGTGATATTTGAGTGAAGGTGCTAATCTAGTGAATGCGCTTAGCTCATGACGTGCAGAGTGTTGGGGAGCATGCTCAACCCGCTTTTCAAGTTACACGCACCCCCTCAATCGCCACAGAATTTACACATTAATTAGATATACACCATCACACAAACCTCATAAGCATTAAAAACATTAGTTAGAGGATAACACTGGGAAGAAGAAGAATTAGTAAGAGAGAGATACTGGACACCGGCGAGGCTGGTGAGAAAGAACAAAGAAAACATCAATGGTCTCAGGTGGGACTCGAACCCACGGCCTTGGATTTGCGCTCCAATGCTCTAACCGCTGAGCTATTGAGCACCCCTGTCAACCACATTATTCAACTCCGCTTTCCTCACCAGCATGGCCCTCTGGCTGCAGCGATCCAAGCTCAGGATGGCTTCCTGCGCCAGGTACTCACGAAACACTTTTCTTGCCCAGAGAAGAGTTGTCAGGGGGCCATTTCTCTGATGTTGAGTGTAGTCATCTGTGTTAATGTGTTAGTAGTCCTGGATCAGGCAAAACTCAGGATTGTGTCTCATGGAAAGGGTTGTCATCCCTTGGAGTGTCAATAAAATTTTCAGATATTATAGACAAATGGTGGGCTGTTGTCTGTGGCAAGAAGTTTCCTTGGTGTCCTGGGTTTCATTCCACTCGTCCTCTAAAACATGCCAAGACATGAAAAATATACAATGTACCTTGCAAAGTTATGGAAACAGCAGACACAACAGATGGTCCTCTGTTTGTTTTTGAGTATAAGGAGTCAGGCAGCAGGGATATTGTTGAAAAATCAGAAGGGCGAGATTCAAACGTACTGGTACGAGACCTTTTTGCAACTCTACAGATGGACAATCTAATCAGATCTCAGAATTATACAGGACCTGTATTCTTTGGGTTGGGCCTGAAGAACATCCAAGAGCAACTTGAGCAGACTGTGAAGAGGGGCACACGGCATGGAAGACAGAATGAGGGAAGCGCCAGTACTAGTGATCATGAGCGTTCACTCACACTTACGGGTGTTTGGCAAGAGGCACAACATGTAACAAACCGAAATGCAGGGCCACCTTCACAATTAAGCCGGCGTTCTTGGAAAAACCGATTTTTAATGGCATATCGAGCTGTAATTGCTCTCGTAGGAAATGATTTGAGTAGCCTTATCAGTTTTTTGGTATCAAATCAAGTGGGCTAGGATGAAGTCATGACTGGAGTTCCTTCCTCCCCAGAATTCTTAGCCAAGTTACACAGGATGTTGAGAAGTTCCCCAATTCCCATGAGAGTATCGCTTGAGGACAGTGCCAAGCTTATAATTAAGGGTCATTTGTCAGGACATGGTTACAAAACGATGAAAAAAACCTTGAAGAAAAACAACCTAATCCTGGCAAGGCACAACAATGTTTCTGACTATTTGAAATGGCTGCATGTTCGAGAAATCATGCGGAGGGAGCATAGCATTTGTGAGGAATTACCGTTTTGTCCACCGTTTGCCTGTCTGAGTGCCTCTGTAAGCCTAAAAGACAGTCTGCAGAGGCTTCAGTCTGTCGAATACTTATATAACTGCCTAATTCTCCCCACAATGGAGCAACAAAGGAGATTATTTGAGAAACTGGGGAGCCTCAGCAGCCTGTTCAAGGGCCTTCGTGCAGACTGCTGCACCATTTTTTTACGTCAAACAAGTGACAACTACTGTAGTTTACACCTCCATACGGAATAAATATCGTTCTGCTCGTTAAGTATGAAGATGGTGGGTTATCCGAATGGCCAGATATATGGAGAGGTAGCGAGAATCGCTCTTACATCCAAGCCCACTGCAGTCGCTTGTATAGTGATTTAGATGAGGTGGCACGTAATGGGATTGAACTGCAATGCCCGAATAGACAGGAGAGAGAACATTTTAACATCATAGTTTTCTATGTTGCAGATCTGTGCCACATGCAGTATGTCCTAGGGCGGGTTAGTCTAACTGCTAAGTTTGGCTGCTTTCGTTGTAAAAAGCCGATAGACAAGTGGTCAGATTTGCAGGTGCCCAATTCAGATCGCCTTACAGTTCAGGAAATGATTGACCTAGGCAAGGAGGGAGAGCATACCTTGGGTTCTAACCCTAGACAGGGCGGATCTCAATACACGAACTTCCATCGTGCACACTATGGACAAATCCAACGCCCACTCTTTTCTGCACTTGTGCAAGAGGCAATGCCTCCATGTGGCTTACACTTGATTTTAGCCGTGCATCGTCTTTTCTGGAAAGTGATCCATTCCATTTCGAAGACCAGAAACCAAGAGGCACACATCACAAAAGCCCTGTGCCTGATTGGATGTAACTATTTAGCATTTCAACTGCAAGGTTACTATGAGACTAAAGGAAAATACTATGATGGTAGTACAACAGTACGAATGACTGGGAATGACTGCAAGCGGCTAGAGTTTGAAGCAAAAAATTTGTCCAGTCTTTTTGGTTGAAAATGAAACGTTCACCACCTGCAGAAATGCTACTAAGCTTAGTCAACTTTTGAAAGCCCTGGAAATGTTTGCTGATGTTGCCACTGATTTGAGAGCAACAGCTACTACTCAAGGTAGAGTTGACAGCTTCAAACAACGAGTAGACAACCTTCTTAAGTTCATGAAAGAAAAGTTTCCTACAGAGTGTACTGCAAAGGCGCACTATGTGCATGTGTTGTGCGGTCATGTGGGGCCGCTGATGAAGTTCTGGTATTCATTGCTTGGATGGGGATATGGAGTATTCTCCACTACTGCTGGTGAACACCTGAACAAGCGGCTGAAAATTTTTGAGCCAGAGCATACCAGCCAGGGTGAGATGCGCTTTCTAAGGATTCTATACATGTTCAGGGTGCGCATGTACTTTTATCTGAAGATTACATTGTCAGAGACGGAGGCGACTGTATCTTGCTCTGCATGTGAGGAGAATGGCCACACTAAGAACAAGTTATGCCCTAACTATGAGTCTGCGCTATGTACATGCCTGGACTTCGCGGAGAGTGATGATGAATGTTCATGCTGCCAATAAACAACTCTGTTTGCGGTTTCTGCCAGTATTTATTTCAGAAATAGATTGATTTATGTGAATTGGTGTGGGTTTGTGTTTGCTGGTACACACCATAATTTTCCTATTGCTGAATTGAAAGTTGCAGGTGAGAGAGCAACATGAGAAAGAGGCAGGAGACAGACATTTTGTATCATTACTTTTATAATGTCACAATTGTGCACATTGGTTTGTGAGATGATCAGCGGGTTTTGTAAATGTGCGCATCGGTTAACAGCACACTGTATTCTCTTGAGGAATATTTGTATGCTTGTGTGTGTGTGCGCGCGCACGCATACATTCAGACTGGCATAATTATGTTTCATTATGTCTAATTGCCAGTTTGCATATTTGTGTTAACTAATGAAAGGATTATGGCTGTGCTACTTGGTGTTGAACTGCCTAGCATGGGAAAATTTGGTTGGGCGTGCAGGTGAAAATTATGGGTGATTATCAAGGCAATCCGCAGCTGATTCTTGTCATAGTAGCATCAGGTGTCGAAGGCATGTAGGGGCTCTTGGTGCATGCTGGTAATTTTTTTTTTCTATCGTATTGTCTCAAATCAGCTGAAAAAGTAACTACAAGTTCATGTTCCTGCCATCATGTTCATCTGATCATGACACCCAATATTACTACACTGCAGCGCAACACTAAACAAAAGCTAGTATCATTTTTTTCTCGGAGTCTAGCATGCAGAACAGCATCTTTGTAACACTTGCTTTTTTATTGAATATATGGTGGCAATACAGAGTCACGGTGGCAGACCATCTCTGCACTGAATACAAGGCTGCAGAACTGCATTGTAAATGTGCCCATGCTCTGCTTTTTGGCTGCTGCAGTTGAGGAAAAGGTAAACCTTACTGGCTTAAAGTCAGCCAGTGCTGCAGCAGGCAAAAATCCATGTTTAGCATGAATTAGTACAGGCAAGCAGTGACGTCCTATGGCTTTCCGTGCATTAAATGGGAAGGGTTTATCAAATACCAAGAGGTCTGCTCTGCCATAAACTTCAGATGGCATACCACCACCAATTAATCCTCAGACCTTGTATAAGTGTCCTCTAACAAGAAGCATGTCTCCTATGCTCAACGTCATCCTTCCTGATTCCCAACAACTGTACCACATGCGAGTCAGCTCCACTATCACCGTCACTCTTGGCCATAGGGGAGAAAACAAAATCTGTATTCCTGCAATGCAAGTTCATCACACCATACTCCTCCTCATTGATCCGCAGGCCACAGCCTGGATATGGCAAAAATACCTCCACAAATTTATCCAATGAAGGAGCCTGCTGAAGAGCCACAAACAGCTCCTGCTTCTCAGCAGAGAAATTAAGGGAGAATGGTTTGGTGGGCAGGTCAAGTAAGCAGCTTGCAGGGATATCGCAGGTTACACACGATAGAGAGAGACAAGCGCAGAAATCACCAACATAATGCTTGCAGACAAGTGCGTGCATCAGGACGACGTCTAGAACCTCCTGCACAGTACAAGCTACTGCCTCTCTAGCACCACCCACACTTACCTTCAGGTTGCGCTCAAACACTAAGTCGGGGACATTTTCAATGACAGCCGTTCTGCGAACCTCAGACAACACGGCACTGAGGGTTCGGTTTAGATCGAAGAGCTTCGTTGTTAAACAGCACTCGAAGTCTAGCAGCAGGTTGTCAAAAAGACCCGAAAGTTCCCCAAATGACGGACCAATTTGAATAGATTTCGAATGGCAAAGATAAAATCCATCGGAAAGCTGGCACCCACAAGCCATGATTATATTTTGATCGTTTCAATTTGTAAGCTGTGTAAATAAAACAAGCTACAAGTAGATCTCAAAGCTCAAGATTGAGCGAGGTTGATGCATATGCACGGCAGTTTTCATGGGAACGCTCTTCGTACTTGCTACCAGCTATCTTGCGCTCGGACAAATAATCCACTCCTCATCGATCTATCACTTCAAGCACCATATTTTTTCAACCGGGCCACAACATGCCGCAGCGCCAACTTCATGCCGCAGCCTACCCGATACTGCAGAGATTTTTTCAAACCGATGCAGTCTGGATTGCTGCGATTGTGCCAAGGCATGAATTATTACTGACTACTTCATCTGTACATACACACACTTAATTAATAAAATTAATGTACTTCACAAAAATTCATTCTCAAAGTGTAGGAAATGCCACAAAGATACACATGAAAAATACTCACATCGGCAGGGTGGTTGACCGCAGCTCCACTATCCAAGAGAAACTTGCATACCGCTAGGTGGCCTTCCTGTACTGCCATGTACAATGGTGTGCAATCCTCCTAAACATTATACAACATAGCAAACAAAGTGATTATATCTTTGTTGAATTACTTGATCATCCATAAAAATCACTATGTCAAAGATCGTAAAGTTATCACACAATCTCAAATTTCTCTCCATCTTAAGCCCTCAAGGGCTCTTTGATCATGCTCCTTATCGTCAGACCTCCTTCCAGTATTACAGCAGGAAAAAACAGCCAATCAAAGTGAGTTTGGACTTGTGAGCTGGTAAGGGCTGGACCCTTTGACAATCATTGCTACAATTTATTGATTATTTATCCAGAAATAAAGAACATCTATACCCCAGGCTGGAGTGCTACTATAATTCAATTATATCTGTCTGTATCAAGTATAAAATTGCAAGATATTCTCAAAAAAAAGTTTCTCTCTTCTTATTATAAGTTCAGGGTGACACAGCAATCCCTTACATGACAACCCAGATCAACTGAGGCTTTGTGTTGCAGTAAGAGCTTTACAACTTCTAAGTGTCCAAAAGTAGCCGCCTTCCGCAGCGCAGTTTTGCCATCCTGCACATTGCACAAATGAGAGCTAGACTTCAAACTGAATTCATGTAATTCAGTTCCGGTAAATTTAGAAAAAGTCACCTGTGAATAGACATACATGTGCAGAAGATACTATGGGAACTGTAACAAATAAGGCCTAGAAAAGACAAAGGTTTACATTTAGGGCAACGCATTTAGTTATTTATTGCCCAACAACACAATAGATTTAGGTAATTTCCTAATAGTTTGTAATATCATATAGTGAGAAAGAAACCACTCGACTTGGAATGGACAACACTTAAATTCAGCAACAACGAGGCACCTAATCTACCATTGCTTTTACGTAGATTGCACTGGATTTTGGGAGGTACATTCTATGTCCCAGGTATGTCCATCTATTATAGTACAGCACAATGCTTCAGAGCATATATAGGGTATAATGCAGGATCTTCAGTGTCTCCAAGGATATTTATTAATTACCTGAGCCAGGCCTACTATGGATACCCATCTCTACAATATAACTTACTTTTTCACCAAGGTCAACAGAAGCACCACCGCAAAGCAATATTACACATGCCTCAAAATGGCCATTTTCTGCAGCACCTATCAGAGCGGTGTACCCATCCTGTACACAAAATTGTTTGAAATGTTACAGATATGATTAATAAATGTATGCCCTAAGGGAGAGATACTTCTCCTATACAATCAGTAATGGCACGATACCACAAGGAGCGTGTGGAAGACCCTGTCAGCCTGCATGGGCACTAATTACGATGACCCATGCACTGCTATTCTATCTACATATCTACAGGAAGCGCACATGTTTTTCCGCTCTAAGCATGTGACATTTGACAGTGTCAGATACAAGTCTACTGTTGTATACATATGTTGCAAATCTACACGTAGACTAGTACTTGCATAGTGTATAGAGGTTGAGATATAAGGAACCATGTCATACATAACTTTCCTTCAGCTGCATCTGGTGCTATGATCAGAACAACAGCTGAACACTGCGCAGCACACACTTCATCATGGTGATAAGATGTTCTAAAATCTAGAGTAGTTGTCGCATCTTATGCATTCCTTCCCCAACAGTTATTTTTATCAAACCCTTAACCGATTTCGCTTCCACTGACACTCATACCTACAAGGGGTGTGCGCATGCGGACCTCGCAGGTCATAGAGTTGAGTGTGTCACACCTGGCTTGTATATATGGATCCTCTGTTGTTGGGCAGGGAATGGCACACATAATCACCGTCACGCACAATTACACTCTACACTTGCAGGTGTCTTTGACACTTTGCTTGTAACCATTGACAGATTCTTGAGATAGAAATTGTACGCATGCGCAGAGCAAGTAATTTAATTTGATTATTGGGCTCTGAGGTGCGAGTGGCAGATCGACCACTCTGGTGTTGACAACTGGTTAGTTAAGGTTAGCACCGGTGTTCTGTCGCCATAGAATATAAATGCGGCACATTCACGAGGACCTTTGTGCTACTAGTCAGTTGCACTGACCACGGTCGAATTTGGTCACTAGTCTAGCTGCAAAGCGCTCATGGCCCCATAACCAAATTGCTCTGCATAAGATAGCTACATTTATCCCAGGTTACACTTAAAATACTGCTAACATTGGACCAAAGTCCCATTTACCCCATACATTCACAAGTGGGGAATATTCTGTGATATTTCATCCTTTAAGTAGGCAATAATATGCACAATATTGCCTCCTTTCTTTTAGAACTCAGAACCAAAGTACAAGTAGAGTTCAACAGCACTCTCACTACTCTGTCACCCCTTGTCAACTTCGATCTAAATATAAGAAGACTTTCGAGGAAAGGAAAAAATGGAAGGAAAATGCAGTCAAGAAGAGGGCTCGAACCGAGACTGCTCAAGCGAAAGCTGAGCTCATAACGTCTGCACCACTTGGAACAGCTTGCCAAGAGCCAGCAACAAATCTCTCTAGAGCACTTGCAACCTGCGTCGCACCATTGTCGCATGTCCTTTCTTTTGGTACTGAGCTCTTCAAAAACGAGCAAGAAAAGGCTCTGAGTCGGCTATTTACCTAATCTTCTGGGATAAGCCCCTTATTTCCCTCAACCTCAGAAAAACCAGCCAAATATTTACCTTCCCATATTGACGGCGGCTATCCCTCAGTCAATATGTAGGCTCGGGTTAATATAGGCCGGTATTTCCTCGGTCTTGTGTAATAATGTAGACTTATCCCAGGTTACACCTGAAATACTGAAAACGTTGGACCAAAGTCCCATTTACTCCTATGCATTTCACAAGTGGGCAATATTCCATGATATTTCATCCTTTAAGTAGCCAATAATATGCACAACATTGCCTCCTTTTTTATTTAGAAATCAGAACCCAAGTACGAATAGAGTTTAACAGTACTCTGTCATACATTGTCAACTTCGAATGAAAGAGAAGACTTTGAACGAAAGGAAAGCAATGCAAGGAAAACCTGTGAAGAAAAATAGTCAGCCTACAAGAGGGCTCGAACTGAGACGGCTCAAGCAAAAGCCGAGCTCCTAATGACTGTGCCACCCAGGATTGCTTGCCAAGAGCCAGTGACAAGTGACTCTAGACCACTTGCAACCTGCGTCGTACGGTTGTTGCGCATTCTTTTTGTTGTGGGCTTTTGAAAACAAGCGAGAAAGGGCTCTGAGAGAGCCTTTTAGCTAATCTGATAAGTATCTTACTACCCTCATCCTCGGAAATGCTGGCCAAATATTTCCCTCACCATATTGACCGAGGCCGCCCCTCGGTCAATATGTAGGCTCGGGCAAATATAGGCCGGTATTTCCTTGGTCTTGAGTAATAACGTATACATATTACGTATACTCAACACTAGTTTGCTGATAAGGGACCATTAGCATGGAATTCTGGGAGCTGATAGGATAAAAACTGGCATGCGGGCTACTATTCTACTGTTTCATTTCGTACATTTGGACTTGTATAGCATGGATGTCAGAGATCATTGAGGATGTGGAGCCCAGCTGCACCTGTTCCAATCCTCAAAAGCATAACCCCTGCACTGCCAGGCAGAGCAGACGGAATGAGAGAAATCGTCGGGAGAAACTATGGTACTTGATTCAGAGAAACATTATGTCTTTAAACGCTGTACCGCAATAGCCCATCCACCTGGCTGGAGAGTCTCTCTCCAGCTCCATATAACCGCCCCAAACCCATATCCGCGTAACTCCTACTAGAGGTCGAACGTCTACACAGCCGCTACGCCTTTAAAGCGAATCAAAATGGCGCCAGTGGCAAATCCTCAACTGACTTGAGCTTCACTCTAACGCAATGAAGTACCTGGAGCAACATTCTGGAAAGCTGGACAAGGCTAGAGAGGGTATTAAGGTCCTTTAGGACTTGGGTTTTAAGGATTGGTTTTTCCAAGTGGATTTATGGTAAGGCCTTTAGTCTATATCTTGTCCTGACACAACACGTTACGTCAGAGTTAAAAAGGAAGAAAACGTTTTACAGCGCTCCAATTGCCCGGGTAGCAGAGAAACGTTTGTGTCAGGAAATGACCATTTGGCTCGAGATGTTCTGAAAATAAAACCCTGAACATGAAACTTGCATGTTTTAAATGATCCCAATACACTATTCTCCAGAGATCTCACTTTAAATCTTGTCCTGCTGTATTTTCATGTTAAACTCTTCCGGGCATTATATTCAAGCTGGGGAGGTTCTACAGTGTCCTATATTTGACACATCCTACCAAAGTGGAAAATATTTTGTGCCTGGTGCTATAGGTTCTTCCAGAAGCCAAACAAAAAAAAAATCAACCTCTTCACCACAACGTCAATTCTGCTGAAATACATCACAGTAAACCATGACACAGCAAAATGGAAAGTTGTTTACCGTGCATTCTCACCTTATCTGCGCTGTCAATATGGACGCCTTCTTGTAACAACCTTTTAACTGTTTCAGTGTCCCCATTCTTTGCGGCAGTCACAAAATCTTCGGTCTGAAGAGATAAGAAAATACTACTATAGATTAACACGAGCCCAAACATCCTACAATGATAAAAACAGGTATTGACAGGCAAATAGCAACAGCAACGCCAGTTGCGCTATGCATCCAATTCTGGGACTTTACGGATCCTGAGGACTGATTCTGAGCGGGTAATCATAACATAAAGAGGACTTCCCAGTACACCATACACAAGAAATTTTCAAGACAACTTTCGCCAGGAATGAAAAAAAGCTCCGTCTTTTAGGACTGACAGACGCATTTCTGTTCAAACGCCCCGTGAAACAATTCTTGCAATTGGTGTGTGGGCTACACCTTTTCAAAGTTCAGAGCTGTTGAACAGAATATCTAATATATATTTTCGTTCGTGTCTGCGTGTGTCTGTGGGTCTGTCTGTCTGTCTGTGTGTGTCTGTCTGTCTGTAACGCATGCGTTCAAAAACCACTGAACCGATTCGCACCGGACTTGGACGAGATCCTTCCTCA
>JAOWAW010103870.1:6907-17288 GCA_028565695.1 Nicola tetela
ATCGAAAATCATGAATGACCTCCAGGTTGCCAGCTGCAGACGTTCTACATCCTGATGTACAAAACGGCGCCTTCAGCGAAACTGAAGTTGATCGTATTTCTCGTTCGCATGAAGAACAGCACAATTATTGACACATAGTAAGGCTACTTGCAAGCAAAACATAGGTGGGTAAGGATAGCGGTTCGACAGACTTATAGTCACTTTGTATTGCGTTGCCCAGGCCTAATTTAGCTGCCTACATTGTAAATCAATAATTATCATACTCAAAGCTTAGCAGCACAGGCTTATGCAGGCTTAGGCCTGTGCTGGCGGACTTGGAGATGGCGCTTGTTGTCAAGCGTCAAGAGCGAAAAACAATATGATTACCTGGACTGACATGCGTGGTTTTCTGCCAAAATAGTGTTGGAAGACGTATTGGAAAGACAACTTTTTTTAGTAAAAAGAATCAATTAGGGGGCAGTCGAGCCTTCACAATACTCTAGCCAGATTGCGCTTTGCTCGTACTCATTGAACAGTCAAAAAGGAATCAATGCACGTCAAAGAAGTGTTGAAGAATTCGCAGTGTCGTTTCCAAGCCCGATTCATCCCACCCGAACCACATTCTTAAACTCCCCAGACTCGGCGGGTACTGAGAATGAAGGGATCTGAATGTCGGTGGTCTCATTAACACCCGCACAAACCCCAAATGCGTTCGAATAGCAGTAGCGGAAAATAGTTTATCGTTTGTGGCCACCTCGGTAAAGTGGCATGTCGCTCTTAAGGACTGAGAATAGCTCGGCTCATGCTGACTGCCGCATGCGCTGAGATCGGCTCTAGGCTCTCACCGTGTTTTATCGTCCACTCCGTAGCGCCGGGCGTAAGAAATGATTCACGTGACTTCACGGTGACGTCAATGGAACCGGGTCTTGCCTTTCATTCACCATCGGGAATCCCCACCGCCTCACCAGGACAAGTGCGTGCTACGCTCATGAATGTCCTCGGTGAACGCGCACTGCTCATAGCGCAGCGACGGCTCTGATATGAATAGTTCAACCGACTCTGAGTTTCGTGCTAAGGCAATCGGCACCTCCATGGTCATTATCCGAGTATGTAGGCCAATTTATTCTTTGCCAGCATCGCCCAGCAAGTTTGTAGAGTTCATCTGGCGTACGCGTTGTGTTCGGTTGCTGAGCTGGAGGACAGCTGTCGTTAAAAAAGGCGGCAAACTGCAGTTGGCCATTACAATTACAAGAACAGCGGGGTCGAGATCACCTATCGTCCTGGCAGAGCATCTTGAAAGTTCGCCTGTTTCGCGAACCGGGACAGAGGCAATACTCTGTAGTGCCAAATTCAAGCGGTGGGCTGCCTTTCTAGCTTCTTAGAACACCCATCTCTCGTCTTCAACAACAACAGACGCAGTGGTTCGCGAGACTTCCCTCGACAGCGTGTTCACCCACTGCAACGTGTTTACGGCTTGAATGTGTGCTGCATTATTGTAGGACGAGAGTGCCCTCCCGCACGCCAACATGGCTATCCCAGAGCACTTAGCGCTTTACTCCGATACACACACTGAGGAGTTTGCGTTTGCGAAAGAACCCTTTGGGCTCCGGCTTCTTTTCAAAGGTGAGTTTCTACGCTCATGTTCCGCGTCAATATTTTTGTTGATATTAGCTTCCTGGCTGCCCCACACCGTCCCCAAAAAGTAATTTCTTAGACCCAGTTTACCGGCTATCGAGCTAGATCTCCAAAGCTACAGGGCATGCATGGATTTGAAGTGTCGCGTTTCCCGTATATCAGCTGTTTGCCTACGGGGTCTCAGGGGAGATAAAGCCCAATCGGACTTCAACGTGTTGGACACGCAAAGCTACACACACCCATGCACTCTGTGAAGACAGACAAGGTCAAGCGCAGAGCACTTGGTCACATGGCAGGCAGGTAGTATAAGTACATTACGCTCCAACCCTAGGAACGCTCCGTATCTTCGATTATTCTACCGACTGTTGCTTTCTCTCCAGTGTTTCGTTGCTTGTCGAATTCCTGGCATGCACGTAGCATTTCCACGTTGAACGCGGACTTCGGGTCAGAAGTGCAATGCAATCGTGATCATGAGGAAGTGTAACTGGTCGTAGTAACCAATTAGATTACTGCAAACAGTTTGCTAGAGTGCAGTATACTGTTCGTGGTCAGCAGTTGGGTGTGGCTACGATTTCATAGAATAGAAACATAATGGCAGGCAGTAAAATCGACTGGGTGTTTTAGAGGAACCATTTCTGGTCGGGATATTGACAAAACTAAGTCGAGGAAAAAAACGATCAAAATAAAGAGAGGAAACATTTTTAAAATATTTTTTTGGTTTTGTTGGCTCTCAGCGAGTGAGCATGATGCACCAAGCAAGAGGTGTGATGGACGATAGCTATAGCTCATTAATGTACATAATAGCTCTGAATGTCATGTGCAGATGGTTGGTCATGTGACCGTTCTAAGATCGGGCGTATTCGGCGGTCACCGACTCATGGTGCAAGGAGCATAGTGCACCCAGGAGTATATACAAGATTGCATTGATAGCGTACGTATGTACTGTATCCAAAAGTAGGCGAGGGACCCGATACATCGCAAGGAAAGTCATCTTGTTTGTGAAATGGACACCTGGCATGTAGGCCAACGTAGACATGTATAAGTACATGCAGCTTGGACTTCTCTTGGTTATAGATGCTGACCTCCAGTGAATAGCCCGTGCATGGCCCGGATTACGGCGGAGTGGGACATCACTGACTTACACGCAGCGCCAAAAGAACAACACACTATTATTATGGCTATCGTCGGTGACAGCATCACACCACGAGCAGGGACTAGCAGCTGCGTTTCTGCGTGGGTTTGGTATTCCTTTCCCGGCTTACGCAATATTCCCCCTGGCCTAGGCCTGATTTTGTCTTCACTGGTTTCTGGTACATGGTCAAGTGGGAGGAAATTTCGCTGGAACCGGTCTGGGGATTTCCCAAGCTGAAGCTGTCTACCTGATCAGTCCGCCGTGCCTCTGCTAGTCTTCGGCTAATGACCGCATTGCACTGGCCGGCTAGATCTAGAAAGTTGTCGACACTGCTGTACAAGTAGTCTCTCATTCAACAATTCTTTGTGCTGCGGAGAGCTGTGGAGGAGATTTCAGGCTTTGGGCTGTTTTGGTTGACATTCGAATCTAATGGCATCCATCCTAGTAAGTTTTTGCTGCCTAGTCGCTGAAATGAGCCAATGATATCGTGGAAAGAAGCATGTAATGTTGCAGGCAAATGCCCGACGTGTTTATGTGATGTGTAGTCTACAGGTAGACCTCTCATATGATTCTGATGGATACCGCAAAAACCGCAAATCGCGCAAAGTGCGCGAGGTGTGGCAAGATCAAGAGAATTGTAGCCTGCGTCGTATTCTCGACGATCTCTCGTGCTCGCACGGCCTGCGTCATTTGTATGACGGGATTGGGCTGAAAGGCTTTCCTATCCCCAATACGATGGCATCGGGTTGGGTTCTGTTGCGCAGCAGGTACGGTGTGAGCAACAATGCACCTTACCACCGGCAACTTTTGCATTAATTGTGCAAACCTTTTGCCGTCATTATGGTACCATGTTAGGGTTTTGTCAAAGTGACACAGTGCAGTCATTCATTGTTCTAAGACAATCACTAAATCGACGAACCAGGAGTATTTTTTACAGGCCACGTGTTATGAGGAACTAATCGTGCCTCTGTGGTGTAAACAAATCATGGGTTGTGGCCAGCGGTTTTGGCGCCATTCCCTGAAAGCAAAGAGCTGTCTTTCTGAACTATAGGGCTTGTTCGATAAACAGCGAATCCGTGGGATTGAAGTCATTAGCGTGTGTTCGATTTCGGTTGAGTTCGTTCCTGGATCGATTTACGAGCGAGAATTGATTCAACACCTCGGGGCCAAGTGTTGCAGCTGCTTTGTGGCGTTTGGCAGAGCAAAAGGAGAGTTACAGACCGTGAAGACGTGTGTTACAAAGGCGACTGCGCTATTATCGGCTGCGACACTCAGCAGCTCAGTACAGAAACTAGTTCGTCACAACATGATTGGCGGGCTGTGCGGACGACTCAGTAACTGGGGCAAGCCAACATTGACGGTAACTCAAACAAACTGCATTCTTGGTCATTGGCCATGACGATTCGTTTTGCAGGCCTGCCTCACGAAACGAGTACGGTCACGCGCGACACTTACATTTCAGTATAATATCTGACAAGGAAATGTTTAAAACACGGCACGTCAGCATCAAGTGGGCGAGCGTAAGTGTCGGCATGCGTGCGAAGCTCTCGTCGCGGGCCTCGAAGATTTAAAAGATTCTGCGTTCCACTTCGTAGCACTCCTGCACGCTGTGCGCGCCAGCGCCAGGCCGTGACCGCACGCCAACCACGTGATGTTGGGCTGGCTACATTTAGGTTGGGCCTGGTTGGGCTGGTATCCTGAGCCTGTTGCCTATGTTTCCTGCGCCCTCCCGAGTGCGCACGCACAGAAGAGTTGCCGACAGCCTAAACTGAAACGTACATGTATAACTAAGCATGTGTCCTCGAGCAGATACTGTATACTATTGTTACATGACCACGACGGAGGTACAGTGCAATAGGAGAAAATGTTTTCAAGGATCCCTTCATCTGCCGGCAAGCTTCCATCGTAGACTGAAGTTTCGCGGAAAGGTCGTCTTGTGGGCCAAACTGCCTCGCTGTTCGATGGCTTCAAACAGAAGACAGTGTGTTTGCTGATGTATAATTGAGTTGTGTCGACTCTGTAGCCATACCGGAGAATTACCTGAACGCTTCGATGTTGTATCATCGAAGACAGGACCATGTCTGGCGAGTGAATGTCTGCTTCTCATACGGCACTGCGCATGCACTCAGAACGTGAGAAAGTTTCCATATAGCCCGGTGCGCATGCCTCTTCATACCTTCGACTACTGATAGCGCTCCACTGCGAAGAGCTCCACTAGGGCTATCTGCCTCTCCATACCTTGGATTACTGATAGCGCTCCACTGCGAAGAGCTCCCTCTAGGCGCTGCTAAATGTACCTGCTCGAGGCGTGTCGGCGAAAACAAAGACTGTATCCATGCGGTGTTGGTCTGTTACGGCGGTCATGAAAACAATATTAATTAATAGCAGGAAAAGCGTTTCGCGAGTACCTGGCGCGGGCAGCCATCCCGAGCATGGATCGTTGCAGCCGGAGAGCCATGCTGGTGAGGAAAGCGGAGTTGAATGATGTGGTTGACGGGGGTGCTCAGTAGCTCAGCGGTTAAAGCATTGAAGCGCAAATCCAAGGCCGTAGGTTCGAGTCCCACCTAAGACCATTGATTTTTTCTTCGTTCTTTCTCACCAACCTCGCCGGTGTCCAGTGATTTCTCTTTCTAATTCTTCTTCTTCCCGGCGTTATCTCCTTCTAACTAATATTAATTAATGCTGCATTAAGCTGGATTTTGCGCCTAAACGAGCAGTCTAGTTATTGGTCCCTGAAGACTCTGACTCGTCAAACGGCGAAGGCAAGATAAGACCTATAAACCAGCGGAAACGAAATCTTGCTGAGCGTCCAATCCGTACCAATTGACCCTAGGCCTCGAAGTCCCCAGAACATCATGGTAGTGCTGGCCTGGCCTCTTCTATGCTTTTACTGCCACCATCCCGCCAGTCTGGTTACCAAAGTGCAATAGTAAGACTGTTCGGAAGTCGCAAACCGATTCAGGACAAAAATACTATCTTAGAGATTATAGTACACGCCAATTTGTGTCAGAAACTTGAAAAAATTAGGCCATACGTCCGGTTATCGTACTAGTTAGTCTTGGTGATCAATGTCTTTGCATTTGTGTAATAAGTTACTAATAGCGCCTTTTTCAACATAGCATTGAACACCCTGCTGAGCTCGCCTTGAAGCCGGGAAGATTTCGGGTCTCAAGAACTGTGTAAGCCGGCGACGTCCGGCAGCACGACCAGTACCATGCTTTCTGTAGCTATTCCGCAGGTGCACTGTTTACTTCTGGATCTATAGCAGTATAGCTATCCTGAGAAGAGAGCTACTTCGGGATCGATTGCTCAAGTGGGCGTTCTTTACTTCGAAAAGATAAGCTAGAGCTGGAGCTGGGATCATCTGGCCACACTTTAGAGCTACCTGGCTGAACATGATTGAAAAAAAAAATCTTCGCCGGTGATTTCTTCAAAGGCAGCTCCACTCATAATAGTGAGCCCCGGTTATTCCATTTGTGTCCGCCCGTCACTGAATTTGCTTCTCTTCGAGAGTCACTGAGCTATGTCGTTTCGGATGGTACATGTATATGTCTCGTAGCCAAGCTGGCTTGCCGCTTCAGTTGTGGAGAGCCTGCCCATCGCAGGTTGTGGATATGTTTTCGGCGACAAGGCAGCAGTAATGAAGCTCTCTAGCGTGCTTCCAGAAGTGTGATCAGATCCGGTTCCACTGCTCCATGTTTCAGCTCAAACGCTACCTCTGTCAATACCAGCGGGCCACGTCAACGCCAACGGCCAAACGGGAACAGATTCCTATCTTTACGCTGCCAGTTCCAGGTGAACAATCTATAAGGGCTGCATGGACAAGGGCGCCAGAGAAGAAATGGAAAAAATGAATTTAGGAGATCTATACCTTCATTGCTGACTGAAAATATTCGTTGCAAAGAAACACCCATGCGGAACAGGCAGTTTGATTTTTGTCGTGTGGATTTAAAAGTTTCGTGCAGACCACTAACGAATTTCTTTCTGACTTAATGGGAGACTTATCAAGGTTTTAGGAAGTTTATAACTTATCATGCGTAGATTTGAAAATCATTAGCAGTAAACTGTATTGTTGGTTAAAGTCCAAATTGCTGAAACAGAGAAGTCCTTTCTTTCGGTTGGATATGGTCAGCGAGCTGCCCAAGTTGGCGGCCAACAGGCGGTAAGCTTAGCTGCCAGTATACGCCACAGAAGCTCGTGTGCATGCCGCTCAGCCAGCATCTTGTACTATAACCGATCAGCACTAGCTTCTACAGGTGTTTGTGTACAAGTGCTTTCAGCTTTCCAACCGTTATAATCAGTTGATCGGCCGCGAATGAGAGCTTGGCCCGACCAATAAACCGAGCCAAAGTTCACGGCCTTTCCTTTTCATTGGGTATGTGGCAGACCAGCTCCAACCCCAAAACAGCGGGTCGAAGCCAGTGGTGCATCTAAAAGCCACAGTCTGAGTAGATTCTCATCAAGGCCGAAATCAAGCTCTAAGCAGATTCTTGCAACCATCAACATTACCAATATGCCGCTAGGGATACAAACTATGCGTCAGTATAACATTTATACTGCTGGCCTCGATAGATCTTTTCAGACCCTAGCCTTGTCATATCAATATCGGGAGTTTGTCATGTGAAATGCCTGTTCTGTTTGCGAAGCAACAGTACTAGTCCAAAGTCCAAGATTGCTCCTATTAAATAGTAGCTGTTTCTTTGCCAATTTCAGGGCTGTATGCAGATGAGCCGACCACTACTGCTGAACCTTTATCAGCCTCACAATGGACAACAGGGCAGGATGTCAGCCCAGCACTGCTCTCAGTAGATCCTGAGTATACAACACCATCCACTCCTGGTAAGGCTGTCAAATGGATGTCTTCTTGATTGTTCTGATGTGTGATCCACAAAGATGAAACTATTAGCTAGGTTTGTGTTGTGACCTTTACTTTAAAAAGTCAACATGCCCGTATTCCTCCTTTCGCTTAGTCTTTAAACTGCATCATAGCAATTGAAGTCTTAAAGGTAGCTGTCATGTGAAGATCATACCTACTGACCTGGCCAGGCTCAATTTTTGTTCACCTTTCAGAATCAGAACCGCCAGATCTGGGTGTGGATGAGACCAGCTGTCCTCTAATGGATGAACTTACCCACCTCTTTCCAGAAGATGACAGTGCCTACAGCTGTGGCTTACCACTGGAGACAAGCTCATCTTCACACCTCTCAATTTCCTGTAAGTTGCATATCAAGGAGAGTTCAGTTAAAGTTTCAAGTTTGGTCTTCAACAGCAGCATCAGCTGATCTCAACCTTTTCTTGTATGTCTAAAAATCTACTCTCCTTCACGTTTGGTTTCAAGTTCTGATTATAATTCTGCTGGCACCTTTGTTCTCCACCTGTGTGTCCATCCACGTTCCTGTTGAGGTCTGTTTACTGGACTGTCTGTTTGTCTGTCCATCCCTTCCGCCTCTACATCTGTTTGTCCATCTGCCTGTTTCTGGAGTCATTTGTCTTTCCATTAGCCTCAACACAGCCTAGTTGTAGACATAGAGAAAAAAATCAAATTTTTTTCTCCATGCAGTGAACCTTAGTTCACTCTCCATCATGATAGAAAAAAACATAGTAGGAAAAATCAACCTCTTCTTCAATTTTATTTTTTCTTTTCTACATTATGTCTCTGCAGATTTTCCTACCCCTGCATCAGGTTTGAACCAAACACTTCCCATGCCTTGGAGTCTGGATGAGTTTCGTGAAGCTTTCATTGCTGATATCTCAAACTACAAGAGACCAATCGAAAACATGGCCACTGCTGATGATAAAAGGGTGAGCGCAAGCAACAGCTTTGTGTGTGAAAACCAGTCAAGCACGCAGAAGACGATGTCAGAAGATACCAAGGATGCAAGAACAGCATTTCACGAGGAAGAATCCAGACAATCATCAGAAGCTCAAGCTGATCTTAGCTGTGCTAAGAAGCTTCGGAGGGAATCTACGTCTTCCAAGAATACCTCAAGCATTGAGGAGAAGAAAGACCAAAAGCAGAAGCAGGAAGCTATAATCCAAGTTCCAGATTCCAAGGAACTTGCCAAAATTTTTCACACCAAAGTTCCCACTGATGTGCACAAGCGAGAAAGTTACAGACAAGCAATGGCTCATGACAACAGGAGACATGATCTAGATTTCCATCCTCTCCCTCACCCAGCAGCACCACCAAGAGAGAAAACAAGCAAAAACAAGACCACATTTACAGCTCATCCTTCAACACTTCAGACATTTTCTTCTCGCGATGTGCCATCTCAGGCTTGGCAGCTCTTATCATCTAGATCCAACACATTGCACACCACCCTTATGGAATCTCCCTTGCCCCTATCACCCGTATCTAGTCCTGAAGCAGACCAACAACTGATTTTGACGTCTTCGGTGTCTGAAGATGATAGTGAAAGCAAAACATCAATTTCATCAGCTCCTCCATCACCTCCACCTCCTGAAGAAAACCCACGACATTGCAGGAGAAGTCTGCGGAAAAGGCAAAAACGCAAGAGATTGCCTTCTGAAAGTCCATCTCTAGAGCAAACGAAGCCCAAGTGTAAAATGAGTCGCCAGCCACCGAAGAAACCTGCTCGAATTAAGTCGTCTGCTCTGGAGCAAAAAAACAGAAAAGGCAAGTTTGATTAGTTCCATCATTTCAGAAATAGAGTTTGATGGTTTGTATATAGGCACCCTGATTGCTTTCAAAGTTGCAATCAATGAATTGCTCCACTTCACCAAGGCATGATTATCTTGAGGCATGAAGTTAAGGTCTATGGCAGAATATTGCTAGTATTTATCGACAATGTTTGGAAATCAACATGAAAATCCATGCCTGATCGCCTTAAATTTTGTAACTTTGATCTCATACCTTTACAATCAACAAACTAGACATTTCTCCACTTCAACTGCAAAAAATAGTTGAATTGGAGACAATTGTCAGTTCTAAAACAACATGTATATGCTGTGCATTGTGCCAAAGCTGTGTTGCACTTGCCTGATCTCTGAGTCTGTGTAAACACCATTCTTGTTAAATTCTTTGGGCTGAATCTGTTTGATCACCAAGGTGATAGTCTCTCTCATTTTTGCTGTGTTTGTCTTGCAGGGGAAATCCCAAGGTCCCTTCAACTCTATGAGTTTCTGCTTCATCTTCTTGAGCTGCGCAAAGCTCGTAACTGCATTAAGTGGGAGGACGCTAGTCTAGGTCGCTTCTTGATCACTGACTCAGACTGCCTTGCAAAGAGATGGGGCATTTATCGATCAAAACCGGCCATGAACTATGACAAAATGTCCCGTGCAATGCGGTTCTACTACAAACGGCGGATCCTGGATAAGACTGCTGGACGACTGCACTACAAGTTCACTGAGAGCATCATGAAGCAAGTTGAACGACAAAGACAGCTGAGCAATGACTCAGATGTTGACGAATCAAGTGAGTCTGAGAGCGAGAGTGAGTCGGAAACTGACTCCATGAGTGAAACGAACGATGAGTCAGATTAAGAGTTTCAATGTGCAGAAGCAAGAGAGTAGATTAACCAAGTGATTGGCAATTTTTCTGTTCCACATGACACATAACAATGAACAGTGGACATTTCAAGGCCCTCTCCTTCTCTCTCCATTCTGAGCTATTTC
>JAOWAW010103870.1:17388-40461 GCA_028565695.1 Nicola tetela
GTGTGCAGTTTTATCAGTCAACATCACATAGAGTGTGTGTGTGTGTGTGTGTGTGTGTGTGTGTGTGTGTGTGTGTGCAGTTTTTTCAGTCAACATCACATAGGGTGTATGTGCAGTTTTTCATTTGTCTACATATTATAGTCTCTACAGAGACTTGTTTTCACCACAGCAAGTATTTCACATGCAAAGGGCGATCAACCATGCAACTTACACAAACTGGGAGGCAATCCAACTACATCAACACATGGCAAAGGGCAGTCTGAACTCCAAACCCTGGCACTTACTTGAACTTCAAAGCTCCAGTAAAACGCTAAAGGCAATCCGGACACTGAACCTTGAAACTAGCACTTTTCACTGTGACTTTGAGATTGTTCAACTCACTACGGAAACACCATGTGATGGTGTTTGGTACACATCCATAGGCTGGGCTTGGAATCCAACACAACCAGGTGTTGCTCATTGTGTTTCTCACTCAGACTTATCTGAAGAAGGAAGTCATGGCCAAACCATTTTATGACAGTGTAGTACACGTATACAGACGTCAAAACATAATGTGTGTATTTATGTCATAGTCATTTGATGGTGCAATGAGTTTTGAATCACGACATGAAATTAATCCTGAATTTGTCAAATACCACCTGTCATAAACAAATCAGAGGGTTACATTAATTAAACCCCAAGTTTTTTCAGCACTAATTTGGATTGCAAGATTTATCAAAAGCATGGTAAGGTTATGTAACTTCCATCATGATCTCAATTGTTGCCTCATGCATATCACTTCTCTGATAGTCATATCCAGTGAGACAACAATAAAGACGATGTTTTTATCAAGCTCAGTCATCATTATAATGAAAGAGGTCATGTGTGTGTGTCTTAATTTCAGTCAGGTAAGAAGCCTTATACAGGTCAGGGTGGCAGATATAAGTAAGCAGGTAGAGTGAGCAAGGGTCGGAAGTGAGGGGAGGTCTGAAGCTCTTGGCAGGAGCCTCAGCCTTGGTGACAACCATTCTTCGTGAGTCATCACTGCTATATTGAAGTACCCACACATGAGCAAGACCAGCAAGCTCAGATTTCCATGAAACCAGAGAAAGAACCGGGCCATTAGTACAAAATAAGTTTGTGAACCAAGTGCACCCATAACACGGTAACAACTACACAGTATAGACATGCTACCTCAAACAAACAACCAAAGATACAAAATGCTTCAAACAGACTACCCCAGACATGCGTACGTGTAGGCGTAAACACACCTATGCATGGACGTGCATTTACCAGTATTCACAGCTGCATACAAATCCATGCATGGCCACTAGCACTGACATGTATCTGTACTACAAACAAACCGCAGCACGTACCGACATCCAAATGTATGCACTTATACTCCGCCATACTCACAGATTATGAATAATCATGTGCATGTGTACACAATCATAGTACATGAAGCACATAATACACGTGCACTTATCATACTACATACATATAGATATGGACATGCAACGCACACCTGCGCAAAACACGCATTCACCGGTGCACCTACTAGTACATGTGAACAACACAACATATCACAATTATACGCGGCTTCATTATACACACTCTCACAGCAACTATGCCCCAAACAGAACCCATTTTTGTCAGGGATTTCATCGCAAATCTTATAGCCTTAAATTTAGCAAGGACTGGTATGCTTTGAGGCAAAGATGCTTCATCATCACAATCAAGCCTGAGAAGAAAGGAATCAGTAACCCCCTGGAAAATGTCTACTAGCAAGCGTATTGTCAACAGAAGAGTTCTAGAGTATGAATCCAGTCACATCAGTAATTTTCATAGCAATCTGTGATCCAGTTGCCTGTATCTACATGCTGTGGCACCTACCAAAGATCAATGACTGTTTTCCAGAAATTTCAGGATAAAACGAAAAAAACCGTTTGGAGTGTAGAAGAGGAGGAAGCAGCCGAGCATACTGCATAGTTAAGTGTGTGCATGCTTAGACATGAGTAATTAAGAAGTGCAGAGAGCGATGTATAGGTAGCTACTGCGATCTCTTTTCTAACCCTCTGATATTTGAGCTTTTGTCTTTTTTTTTCTCTGAGCTGAGAAAATTTTAAAGAAAAATTTAAAGCATGCATTTATGGTCACTTGATTTCCTGCTCCATCCCAGCCTTGGATTTACTGGACTCATTACTGAGTCATTAGTGTTTCACGTGCTGTTCAGCCTTCTTTGCTGCTTGACTGGTTTCATAATGCTGTTGGTGAGCTTAAAATGCAGTCAGTGTCTAATGGTTCAGTTGAGGACCCTTTGCTTGTAGTAGTTGCACAACAAACGAGACATTTTGCTGTAATTCATTCATGAGTTAGTTCGATAGATGCCCCACTTTTTGGGGAGACTGCCTGAGTTGGTGATTTGGAGGTGTCCTTGACCAGCGTCTTTCCACTGGATGTGGTTGCAAGCTTTACGTAACTCAAAAGGATGAAGCAAAAATTCATAGAGTTCAAGCGATCTGTGGATTTCACCTGCACCATGGAATGGTAAGAAATGTGGGCATCTGTTCTTCAGAAAGACGACTTGTGCCTACTACAATGCTTGCCAAATGATATAAAGAACTCAAATCAGTGTCCATGGCTGTCGTTTGTTTCATTTTTTTTATCCTTTCTGATCCACTGGGCAGCAATATTTCTTAGGACTCACTGTGACACATCAGGTTGGGCAGCACAGAAGCTCCCGAACCAGTCCTCATTTTTGTGGTGACACAGCAGGTGCAGGGATTTGTATGGACAACCCTGACCCTTCCCATCCAAGCAAATGTTGAACATTTGATTGTATAACTTTAAAAAATAGAGTCAATTGACATTTTCATGATTTGAGATGTTGCTGCGTTGCTGACATTCATCCATATTGGGGTTATCCCCAAGAAATTCCTGGCAAATTCAGGGTAACTTAGAATAATATAATAGACATTCACAAACCACACGGGACAATGTCAGACCCTTGGTGACCTTCCCAACTGGCTGGCAGTCAGATTGTGCTATTTCCTAAGGTGTTACCAGATGCATACCCACTAAAAAGCAAAGGACATCATAGGAGAAGATAAATTGCATCTGTCCTTAGAAAAATGCAGTAACCTGTGCAACCAGGACATGAACTCAATGCTACCTTATCCAGCAAGAACCATTCAGAAATGCATGTATCCATGTTTGGAAGAGCATCCATTTAGCCATTAGAATTACTAAAAAGCCACTTTGGCATGACATTTTCCAACAGTACAAGAGCTATCTCCATCAGAAAGATCAGATAATAGCTTTTGTTTTTTTTTTCAGAGAGAAACAGTGCAGAAAAAGGCCAGGCATGACCCTGCTGATTCATTTTGCAAAATTATCATCATAGCATCCAATCAACATAGATGTACAACAACAGCCAAACATTGGCGAAGAGTCCTAGGACAAAAAATCTTGCCACCGTGACGTTATAGTTTGACAGTATGATGAGACTTGTTGCTGTGTCAGAAATGTACTTTTGAACCATGCGCTTGCAGACAAGCAGCATCAATATTTTCAATATTTGGACACAGACAAGTGTACAGTTTGTGTAAGAAATCTCAGAGAATAACAACCGGAAGTGCATGCTACTATAGGTAAAGAGCAGAATGAGCATGATGGGGTTAAACAAGAAAAGAAAGAGAAAATATACAGGCTAATAGAGCCTCTCCCCAAAGACAAATGCTGCCTGCAAGGCAACTTTTCCCAATTTCCTTAGTTCTTCATTTGGGTAATCAACCCTTTTTGGCTAAAGAGTTTATTGCTGTGTGAGCTGCCGCTCTATCCAGACATGGAGTCACTCTCAAATACTGACTCCACCTCACTCTCAGCTTCACTAGAATCTTCAACATCCGAGTTGTCGTTCAGCTGTCTTTGTCGTTCAACTTGCTTCATGATGCTCTCAGTAAACTTGTAGTGCAATCGTCCAGCAGTCTTGTCCAGGATCCGCCGCTTGTAGTAGAACCGCATTGCACGGGACATTTTGTCATAGTTCATGGCTGGTTTTGATCGATAGATGCCCCACTTCTTTGCAAGACTGTTCGAATCAGTAATCAAGAAGTAACCTCGACTAGCATCCACCCACTTGACACAGCTGTGAGCTTTCTGCAGTTCCAGAAGGTGCAGCAGAAACTCATAGAGTTGTAGCGACCTGGGGATATCACCTGATGGCAAAACAGCACATATTAATGAACACTAAATCAATGTTTCAAATTGCTTTTGGGTGATGCCAATTGTTCATATCAAATTCTGTTCAAAACTTAGCAGCTACAGCTGTATTCCCACAAGTTAAAGAGAGCAGTTGAAACGGGGCTTTAATTAACAAACATATATGCATGGATGTAACCCAAAGACTTTGTCTCATTTTCTTTTAACTTCACAATATTTAATCAGCCTTACAAGGCACCTTGCCCTAGACTTGTAAGCACAATGACACTCCACAAGCCTAGGAAAGCCTATTCAATTTCACCCACACCAAGTAACCATCATGACTAGTTTGATTCTAGGTTGTAGCTCATACTAGCTCTATTTACTGTTTCCCACATGTACAATTTAGAGATCTTGCAGAGGCTGTTGTAAATTAGCAGGCTCATGACTTACAAGGTGAGGAAGTTGCAAACTTTGTGGGGACTGAGTAGCTTTATTAACCCTTAGATATAGTACAATAGTCCACCCCAGCACTAAGAATCGGCTAAAATGTCTCTGTAATGATTTTTCTAACAATGCTCCCTTCAAATCTATATATAACAAAACAAGAGATATTGTCACTTGCCTTTCTTGTTCTTTTGCTTCAGAGCCAACAGCTTAACTCTGGCAGGTTTTTTTGGAAGCTGGCGATTCTTCTTACACTTTGGCTTGGCACGTCCAAGAGACAAACTTTCAGAAGGCAATCTCTGGCGTTTTCGGCGTACTCGTAGACTTCTTCTACAACAACGTTGGTTTTCTTCAGGAGGTGGAGGGGATGGAGGAGCCGTTGAAATTGATGATTCGCTGTCACTATCATCTTCAGATGCCAAAGTCGTCAAAATCAGTTGTTGGTCTGCTTCAGGGCTTGATACCAGTGATGGCAACAAGTCTGGGTCTGGAAGAGTGTTGCATGGTGAGCTTGGCAAAGCTGTCGAACATTCTGGGGTGCTCGAAGGCCTCAATGAGGAAGTAGGGAAGGAAAGATCAGCCCCAGTTGCTTTGAGGGTGGACTTGGAAGCACTCCAATTTAGCTTCTTCACTTGGTAGATTGCTGGGCGATGATGAGATAAATCACTGCAAATTTCCCGGTGGCACTGGCTTCGTTGTTGATGTGCTTGTCTGCAATCACCGTGTGAAAGATGAGCACCAGAGACCTCTCCATCGATTTTGCTCTTCATAGTTGCTTGAGTTAGAAATGTTTTGGTGATATTGGAGCATAAGACTCTTGTCTTGCTGCATGGCTTATTATCAACATTGTTACAGACATTAGGGGAAGATTTTCTTGTGAGGAGGTAAATCTGGTCACTGCCAAGAGTTCCTTCACTCAGCGGTTTTGAGCATTTGAATTCAGAACTGGACTGTAGGACAGTTTTATCAGCATCCCTCTCACAAGGTGGCATCATTCTGCCTGCGCTTAATCGATCTTCACACTCTGTGAAGTGATTTGAGCTAGCTTGGTCACCTGTTATTGCTCTGCTGTCAGCAAGTCTACTATGGACATCCTCTATGAAGGCCTGATGTAGTTCATCAAACGGCATGGGCAGTAATTGGCTTAGATCTGATGTTGACACCTGAACTCCTAGAGAAACATGTGCACAAAGCCATGGAACAAAAAATAATTAGCATAAAATACTCCACACTATATCTACAAGTGCTGATCAACTTAGCTATAGTCAAGTAATGGGACAATGTGACGTCTCTTTGAAAACCAACAGAACAAAGTGACAGGCGTATAGATGGATAGATATAGAAAGATGGATGTATGGACAACCTGACAGATGGCCAGGTAGAGAGATGGACAGACAGACTGATGGATGGATGAACAGATAGACAGGAAAGATGAATGGATGAACAGACAGGCACACAGATAGGCAGGTAGATGAGGAGACAGATACCGGTAGACAAACCAGCGGCCAAACAGACAGGCCAAAAAATATAGAAAGGCCACTCCCCTAAGCAACATCAGACTTTTAATAAATACAGCATCTGAAGTTCGACGTTTTGAGCACCGATGCTCTTTGTCAGGTTTTTGATTGGTCAAACATGTACAGAAGCTCAGGGATTAAATAGGGTGCAGGGTGGTGAGGAAGGAACATGCAAAACAGGTTAACGTGTGAAACATGTGTAAAGAGGCAAGACCAGACTATGGAGCAGGAGAGCAGGATAAAAGGAACTACAGAAAGTGTGAATAAGAGGTGTTGGAAAGAAAACTCAGGCATCAGGGAGAGACAGTAGGTAAAGAGACGTTTACTCAGACATCAGGGAGAGACAGTAGGTAAAGAGATGTTTACTCAGACATCAGGGAGAGACAGTGGGTAAAGAGACGTTTACTCAGACATCAGGGAAAGACAGTTTGTAAAGAGACGTTTACTCAGACATCAGGGTTAGATAGTGTGTAAAGAGACGTTTACTCAGACATCAGGGATAGATAGTGTGTAAAGAGACGTTTACTCAGACATCAGGGAGAGATAGTAGGTAAAGAGACGTTTCGCCTCTAGGGGCTTCATCAGGTAGACTACCTGACAAGTCTACCTGATGAAGCCCCTAGGGGCAAAACGTTATCTCTTTATCTACTGTCTCTCCTTGATGTCTGAATTACTTCAGTGGAAGATTCCTCCTATTTGACATAGATAGAAAACTGTGAGGAAGCAAGGGTATAAAAATGGAGGGCTTTAGGAAGCGCTACAAGGGCTCTACACAGAGGTTTATTCCCTTGGTGTCTGTTTTTGCAGCAAGCAAGATTCACATTGTTTCTTTAAAACAGCGTCACCAGGGTATGTGCGATCCAGGACCAGTACTGCCAGGTCCATCAGCACATGGTCGGCTGAACAAAAGGAGGCCTCCACTGGTTTTTCTATTGTTTTTCCACAGTGGATATCAGATCAATGGCTGTACAGTCGATAGTGAAAGGTCTGCTCAGTTTCACCAACATACATATACTGCTGCCTGCAATAGCACTGAATGAGGTAGCTTACATCTGATGTTTTGCATGTTGCCAAACCAAAACTCAGTGCACTTTGCCAGTGCTGTGGCTGGTGACTTGGTCTGTCTCCAAAAGTAATGGGCAGGTCTTGCTGCCCTAACAGGCACATTTCTTATTGCCCCATGGCTTTTTCTCATTGTTACATGGAGAAACTTCCGATTGGACAAGGAGGTCACATAAGTTTCTTGGATGATCTACTACCACCCAGTGTTCTTTGGGTATGGCCTTCTTCAGGTGGTCTGGGTTCAGAATATTTAGAGACATGTATGTAACTCAATGGATGATTGGAAGACAGATAGCAGACAGACAGTCTGACCATCTGACCAACAGACAGATAGACAGACAGGCAGACAGACATGTACAGACAGATGCCAACAGATAGATAGATTGATTGACTGATTGACTGACTGATTTTTTTATGGGAAAATAGATTGTCAGATAGACAGACATTAAAAGACAAACAGACTAACTAACAATTAGACAGACGGATAAGGTTGAACAAACACACCAACAGAGAAATAAAAAAAAATAGTAGTAGTTTACATCAGTCAAATTGCTTGCATTTTTCCCTTCCCGGAAAATGTTAGTTACAGATACAGCTATGTTTTTCTCTTCAACAGAGAGATGTGCCATCCTTGCAGTAATAACATAGCAACACAAATTTTGTATGGTAGAAAGAGATTGACAATCCCATATACTTCTTTGATTTTATAGTCCTGTTTCACCTGCAAAGCCTTTCCATGCCAGAATCCTTACTCCACCTTGACTTTGGCTACGTGACAACCTCGGTCTTAATGTCTGCTCGCTGGTTGTGGGGGTCAAAGATTTTGAAACAGACTGTAATATACTCTGTCACTGCATTTGCAGGGGCGGCACCAATTATTCTGATCGGTGTGTGGCGTAAGAATAAATAAATTAATAAATCATTGACTCACGAGAGGAGAAATGGGAGTTTGATTCTCCAGGCCATTCACAACTTGGTATGTAGGTGTCTTCTGAGAACAGATTGTCCAGTTGAGGCATGAGAGGGGAGCTTGACTGTCCCATAAACGTATATGGTGGCTCAGACTCTACAAGTTGAACAGAAAAAGCTAACCTGGTGAATTAGCCAGCCAAGAGAACTTCTGCAAAAAAGATTTGAGTTAGGTAGGAAGAGGCGCATTGTGTCCGACAAGGATTTTTCTCACCCATACTATTGTGACAACTGTTTACCAATCAAGCCTCAAGTTATACCAGTGCACTTAGCTTGTTAAACACTGACTTGAGATGTTTTCACTGAGGCGGTTGGCCATTCGTGGAATAAAATCGTTAACGTTAATTTGTATGCTTACCAGGTGTGGAAGGTGTTGGATAGTCGGGAGGCAGAGACATTGCGGGGCTGACATCTTGCAGTGATTGCCACTGTTCTGGCTCTACTGCCGATGGGAGAACCGCCACTCCAGCATACGCAGTGGCCACATCTGTACACGATTATATACAGAAGGAAAATAAACAAAGACTGCTGAGCATTCTCTACAACTAGAGGATGTTTCCATTTTTCACGTAGCGCCAGGTCACTGATCCTAAGACGGTTCAAGAGATTATCGTTTTGTAATGGTCTGAACGGGGCGAACTGAGAACTGAGTCCCATGCAGTTGACGGCAAGAAGTATCTTCACTGTGTCAGATTAGTCTCCAAGCCTGGGTTAACCGGGTATCTGGTGAAATCTGCAGAGGTGGCTCCAGTGAAACTGGCAGGTTCAATGGTTTGAGAGTAGTATATGAGCTAAGAAACAGACTAAAATTGCATTTTTTCAAAAGGAGGCTCTGGGCCTGATTATTAAAGACGTTCTAGTTCGGCGTGCACGCGCGCTAATGCGCTACTTGGGTCTACGTTACCCGAGTTGCATACTACACGTATAGCTTCGTAATTATACTCTATTTATTTTTCGAAAATGAGGTAATTCTCAGGGGCCTAGCATTGGAGCTGCGGTTCAGTCAGCGAGTCATCCTCACTCCTCAGTGACCCGGCTGGCTGTGTTTGGTAGCCGCTGGCCAAATCGGCTAACAGAAGTTTTCGCCCTGTGTAGTATGCGCATTATCTGATCCTTTTGAAGGAAATTCGCCTATTCTCAGGATGTTTGCCAGCAAAAAAAGCTCATATCTTTCGCAGTTTGCAACTTCACCTTAACTGCAGAGTTGGTGTACACCCCTACAACAAAACTTCCAAAGCAGCTGTTCGCACGCTAGCCTGATACGACTGGTGCTGTAACACTCTAGCCTTAGCCTGGCATATATGTATATGTAGCGCTACGCTGAATGATATGGGGACTCAGAAGCCGGTAGCGTGACTTAGAAGCCCCAGGCCCAGAAGCCCCCACGTGCACAGGTGCATTATCATTGTTATTGTTTGAATTTGTTTGGAGAGGATCATCCAGTAGCAGAGCTAATCGGGGACTCTCCTCTTACAGTCAAGAGAGAGAGAGAGAGAGAGAGAGAGAGAGAGAGAGAGAGAGAGAGAGAGAGACTCAGCCTGAGACAGTCGGAGAGAGAGAGAGAGGGAGGGAGAGAGAAAGAGAAATACGGAAGAAGGGAGAGTGTGATATGCTATGGAGAACTAGAAGTCAACTGAAGAACAAACTTGTCACTAAAAATCCGGGGCAGTTTAACGGCTAGTTGAAAGGATTGCCCTGATCAGGAGCCGGTAAAAAACTTGAGTTGGGGCCGCGAGTATGGTGCTATTCGGAAGGCACGTTGTACCACATAGTATAATAGGAATTGTCAGTACAAAGAAAATTGGAAAGGGGACGACTGGAAGACGAAAGAGGAATTCCAGAGCCTGAATGGCGGGATTTCAAAGACTAAGTAGGGCATAATGCAGCCGGTGCAGGTAAGTAGGCCTGCATTTGCGCTGGTCCTTCCTTGTGGTGTAATTCCCGCAGCAGCACTAGCCAGTGTTCTCGACGGCGCCAGGCGAGTAAAACAAACAGATGAAAGTTGCACTGTCAATGTTGTGTGCAATTTAGAAAGAAAGAGCAAAAACTGAGCGCGTACTTTGAGCTGCAGGGAGATAAGCACATATGATTATCTGGGCTTTTGGAACAGTGAAACCAGACTATAAAAAGGTTAAGCCTGCTACAACTGATTTGCGGTCAATGGCTAGTGCTCTGCCGCCACTAGTCCGGGAGTTAAACAGAATCGACAACGCTTGCAAGCAGTCAAATTCCGAGTGGTGTGCTCTGCCGGCTTGAGAAGGTTACAGCGACGAGAGATAGTGACCATTCGTACCCACCCTTGATTGCGCTTGGTCAACAACTCACGGCATGAAGCACTCACGCATTCGAGCCGGATAGCGGAATGGTGGATAGCGCCCTAAACTGCATGAATAACAATGGCAACCGGCCCTGAAATCAGTTCGCTGCAATGAGATCTTGATTGAGACATCACGTGCATGAGACTAGCGAAATCGTGTCGTCCGCAAGCCGTGAGCTACCTAGCGAGATTTTATCTCTGAATTTTAGAAGCTTGAACTTAGCTCACTTCAGAAAATTATCTTCCTGTCTTCGAAAATATTGGTTAATAATTTACCTTTTTGTTGCCTGTTCTTCGCGATCGAGATGAGAGGTAGTTGTTGCGCAGGGGCAGGTACCGAAAGAACGTTCTTGCGCTCCTGGCATTGGGCGCGTGTATCCCCGAACCTGCCGCCGCCCGAGATTAGTCTCATTGTTTCTAGAGCGCGATCGCGCGAAAGACTTGGCCTTGCAGCTCAGAGACCCTATATAGCGATGTATTCACAGAGCTGAAGAAAAGATTTTAACCGGGCACGAACTGTCCGTAATCAGATCAGCTGTCCGAGTAGCTGATGGCTGTGAATTACCAAGCGGCCTTACTACCAACTAACCAGAACTTTGAGAGAGCCTGATAAGGGGACAGCGACGCAGATAGACAGCACCGTCAGGAAATCCAGCAGCTAAAACATGTCAAGCTGACAAGCTACACGTACCGGCGCCATGGTTTCATTGGAAAAGTCTAAGTGACGTGGCGACTTATCTGTTTCTCATCTTGTGTCTGCGCTTTCATTCATAGTTGAGACACGGCTAAGGTCGTGACCGGCAAAACACAAACTGAGCCGCGCGTCGGCGAGGGTTGTGATCGTTGGCAGAGCAGCTCTAGCTATGCATTTTTTCCCACGTGATGACCTTGTGGGCAAAAAGTTGTGATTGAAAAATCAGAACTTCAAGACCTTACAGGATGGGCCGTTTGTATGGGGTGACGCCACAGGATTTGTATATTTGAGAGGGTTGAATAAATAGTAGTATTCACCCATTCATGAAGATTAGGGTACGGTGATAAACGAATCACCTGACTGAAAGCCTGCATAACAAGGAATTCTAATCAATCTTCCGTAGTCCTCAGGTACAGTCATTACATCCCTTCATGAGACCCCAATTCTTCCCGACTTCCTCGTGTAAGCCGAGACTGCAGAGCAGCTGGGCGTTGAACAGATTGAGACTATAGCTTCCCTGTTGGCCCAGCGGTGCGTCCCGAAGGTTTGTATAAGAGGTGTTTGCAGGTACTGCTATCAACCCGACGAGGTGTACATGTACATGTTCTTGCCAATCTGAATCTGTTCCGTTCACCATTTTCAAATAGCAGGCGGCCACGAAGTTATTATAAATTTATTTTTAATTTTAAGCCTGTAATATCTGCCTTCGTTGCCGGCACCACACTGGCGTAATTGCTTGAACACAAAACATAACAATCCGAAGCGTGCTCTTGCCCGCCCAAAACTGTGCTTCGCTGGCTTGAACGCCTTGTTTGAAGCCATACCACAGCTGCGTACAGTGAAATTTAAATCTCATTACGGACAACTTGACAAGGAGGCTATATTCGCAGCACCGCCAAGACTATAACATCGTATTGTAGTAACGCTCTAGCTCGCCTAGATTGCGATGGAAGGCGCGAACCAGATGGCTGCGTTAATAAAAGCACTTAGAAAGTTCCAACACCCTTAAATGGCCCACATCTTACTTCCCGCTACATTAATTGTAATCTGTTAGAAATTCAAAGCGTGTTTGCTCAGCAACTTTTCAGTTCCAAATGAAACTTTGTCAGTTAGAATATCAACTAAGTGTAGCTCGTACCCAAGCTTAACCGGCTGCGACCCTACTGAGGCGAATGCAAATGAAAAACTTCAGCTCGAGCCAAGAAACACTAATGTATCGTAATTATAGTGCCTTCTGTGTGCGTCTCATTATCATTTTACTGAGCTCCGCGGCCGTCGACCGTCGGGATGCGTACGCTCTCGTGATCAGAGAATTTCGGCAATTTTCATCAAATCAATAGCTACACATAGTGCTGTCGTAGATGTTACCTGCTCCCTGTACATGTATCAAGCGGACGATAGAAATTTGTGATCAAAGCCTCCGCTCCGCTAGTTTATTAGAGCGAGTCGTGAGCTGGTGAATGTTGATACGGGCAACCCACAGCTACATTTTAGGTCATGGGATCACCATGATGGTTGCATGAAACTGACCAGCCACGTGTAGTGATAATTATGACAGTGGGCTACTGAGGTAGTTAGCTTTCAGCGGCAACGTTGGTTACTCCACCAGGTAATTGAAGACCAGCGCGCCTCCTGAGCACCCACGGTCGTACATGTACTAAGTGCTTTCCGAACATGCTGTACATGTTATAATCTGATCAAATGGGTGTCGGAATCCAAAAACAATAAAACTAATAGACCGATTGCGTATTACGCAATCACACGTCATGCCGGTCCAGGCATGGTCGTACAATGGGTGATGCTGGATCCGAACGGCTAGCCGGCTTGCTGCACACAATATGACGACGATGATCCACTATATTCGTCATGGGATGGAAAGGCTCTGTACGCTCGATCAACAGATGCAGAGAAGAAATGGGTCATCAGGAAGGAAAAGGAAGCTTTCAGCATTCAAGTTAGATACCTGATGTTGCGCTTATCGCCGAACATGAACACCCGTTACGACCTCGGACAGCCACTAATAATTATTGCCTCACTCGAGACTCGACAATACGCAATGGATCTATTCGTCGATAACTCATCAATTTATCAAGTTCTCACCTGAAAGACGTCAGACGCGAAACACTTCGTGACAATTAATTTTTTTTTTTATTATTAATCACTCGCCGGTTAGGTCGAGCGGTGCTGTGGAAGTCCTCCCAGACCAGCCCCTACCATTGCGGTGACAAATCATTATAGGAGCAGGGATTTGTATGGACAACCACGACCCATCCCACCCGGGGCCAAGCAGCCGGGCTCACCCTGCAGCAATGCCAAGTTTGGTGGTAGGGGGATAACCTGCTGCATAACTGCTTAGAGTGTTCAGGGGGATTCCTTTTTTGGATTTGAGAGGGAGGAAACCGGAGAACCCGGAGGAAACCCTCGGACGCGGGCAAGGAAGAAACCGCAAACCTTTCTGACATGTGTGGCCCGTGGCGGATTTGAACCCAGTACCCACAGAGGCCAAAGTCAAACGCTTTAACGTATCTGCCAACCCGACATCCCCCAAGAGTACCCCAGACGATAAATATTAACGCCGCTAATCAGCTAGCTGACGGCGAACTGGGCTATCGATGAGCTGGGCTATTGCTAAACTGGGCTTTTGGTGAACTGGGCTATCGGTGAGCTGGCATTTAGGAAACTGGTTGCGGCGAAAAGTCCGTCGACGAAATGTCTTTCGAAGAACAGTCCAGTTGCCTTGAAATCACGAATCTGACATATTTCCCAAAACTGGAATGATCGTGGTCGCAGTGAAGAAATGCACGGGCAACAGCGATCAAGACTAGTACTTGATCGCTTCTCTTGTGTCCGCTAGAAGACTAGCTGCCTGGCTTTATCAGAAGTTGTCGAGCACAAGCCCTCGCGACAGGTTAAAATGTAATAAATGGTAAATTCATCAGACTTCCTCCAACGTGCAATGAACAAGGGCCAAATCAGGAGATATGAAGTGCCAGATATGAGCTCCTTAGTAAGAGCGTCGCCGTGAAACACAGTCACCGAGACGTTTTCTGTAAGTTACAACCGTTTTCCCATCGATATCGCTTATCTAGTAGTCGGGGGCAAACGCGTGCACCTGCTAAGACAACATAGCTTGCCGGGTTGGGACAACATACTATGCGGCTTACCAGACCATGTGTTGTCTTAGAGTGCCCTAGTTGTAGTGGGATAGGGTTACGGGTGTACTGAGTTGTGAGAAACATACATGCTGTAGATGAGGAGCCAAGATGCGTATAGCACGGTTTTCTCCGATGTACAACGGCAACGTCAACGGATTGTGTCTGAAGTGAGGGCTACTAGTCAACCTTAGCCGTTGTCAAGTTGGAGTAATGTAGACTTTCCAATACATTTACGAATGCGTCGACAAAATGTGCAACTGGCAAAGGCACGCTTAGATCCTGATAATTCTTGACTGTTTGTACAAGATCTGGATCCAGAAAAGGAATCACCGCCCTTGAAATACTGCTGAACAGCTGTTCACAGTTTAAATCAACGACAACGGACTATGCATCCTAATCGACACCCTGATTTCTATTCAACGATGTAGCGCTCGACGTCGACGTCAAGACGTACGAAGACTATTCACGATTGATTGCTCCCATGAGTACAGGCCTGCTGAGCTGAGTTACTCAGTTCTTCTTCTTGGTCTGCTAGAAATTCTTCCTTACCACCTCTGTCGTTGATCTAAGAGTTTACCTTGGTCGTTCGAGTCGTTTATCATTCTGCTTTATCCTTAGCTTCAAACGCGCAGTAAGTGCGCCGTAGCTATCGACCTAACAATATGTTCTCCTGACTCAGTTGAGGGCCCTGTCTCTGACCTATTGCTCCGAGAATGCAAGGCTCATCCAATGTGGATTACAATCAGAGACACAATTAATACTATAACGTACTATAGTCGTTTCGACACTGGATTTTTTTGTCATAACCATCATGATCATGATGAAGGCTCTTCGTGCTATTGAAACAAGAATCTCTGTTTTTTTTTTGGAAAAAACCATGGCCTGCCTATTAACACTTTAAATTTATTAACAAGGAGTCAATGTTAACCTTAATCAGGGAATTCTGAAAGACAAATTACACACAGAAAAAGAAACTGCTGCCTCCACCCAGAAACCGGGATCCACAAAATTAAAATGCTCTGCGCTATGACACGACTAGGTATCGCGAACACCATAGCTAGATTGCGGTCACATAATCTCCAGCAAGCTTTACTGCCGTGCAAAGATCTACACTTCGATACAACATAAAAACTTAACAAAACCCTTTAACTATTGTACCAAGCGTTTCGACACTAGCAAAGCTGAGAGAGTTGCCGGAAGGCACAGGCTTTGAACGCACAATTACACTAGATCAATGTTGAGTCGAATCGTGCATGAGGCACATCTAGAGGTTTGGTGAAAGAATGTGTCGCAAGTGCACTTCGACAGCAATGACAATGTACAGGAGTGGCTTTCTGATCTTGAGCTCATAATCATGACAGAAGCTGTGTTGCCAGCACCAGGTTATCTGCTCTCTACGGTACGTTACGTAAAAGCCCGAGTTCTCGATCGCGAAGGCGGGTTCCTATTTCTCCGGTGCTCTCCGGGCTCCCCCTCCCCCCCTCTCTCTCTCTCTCTCTCTCTCTCTCTTGTACGTGTGTTTACAGATTATTCGTGACTATGCTGACCTTGCACGTGATGTGCATGCTTTCTTCCCGCTGGTGTCGGCTTTCATCGAGGCTCACAAGGACATGTGGCAACGAGGCCTGGTCCCCTCTGAGGTCACTTCTCTCTTCCTGTATCTTGCCGACATCCTCCATTGTTGGTATCTCTCAATGGTAAGGGACAATGAAACACATTAGTTGTGACTTCAACCACTTGTCTTGCTGTTTCAGTCAGTAATGGCTGCAAGTTTGTATGATCTCTTGACGATAGATGCAAGAAACTGTAAGACCAATGCATCTTGATTCTATGTTTCTTGTCACTCATTCCTGCTACTGAGATCAATGAGGGAGGGCAAAGCAAAAAGAAAACATTCGTTGCAAAAAAATGCCAGCAAGCAGTGGTCCTGGTGGTTGGCATTGCATTTAGAAATTGCTGGTATCATAAATTGACAAGAAAGGTTGTTACAATGGAGTTCTCAATGACCGTCAACCACAGACCACTATGATGACAATGTACATGCAAACTGTTTGTGGTTGTACCTATCTAAATTTAACCAAAACGAGCTGTTAGTGCTTCCGCAGCTCTTGTTGAATCCATTTTGAATCATTATCTTCATTGAGTCTGTCTTTTTCTTTGTTTTCCTGTGTTCACAACCGGCTTCTGGTTTTTCTCATGTAGAACTTCCGCCGAGAGTTTCAGATTTGCTCAGCATCAATGGAGAACCGTTTCTCACTTGTGCCCATGCTTGCCAGCACACCAGCGACGTCACCGGTCTCCCCCGGTTTCCCCGCTTCTGGTCGCCGAAACTCCATCTCAAGCCTGTCAGCAGTTTTGAAAACAATGGAAAGAAGTGGCGGGCTGCCAGGACTGTCACCAGTATCGCCTCGTGCCTCAGCTGTGCAGCCATTCAAAGTGGCCTTGTCATCACGCCACACCATGCAGACACCATCCAACTGTATTGCAGCGTGCCTGAGGCAGCTTGTGCCACTTGTGATGTCAAAGTTGGAGGGGACAGATCAGTCTCTTGTGCAAACTGGACAGAATTTGATGTTACAGGTAAACTGAATAAGGGAGAAAAAGAGAAAGAATAGGGAGATCAATAGAGAGCGAGCGAGCGAGCGAGCGAGAGAGAGAGAGAGAGAGAGAGAGAGAGAGAGAGAGAGAGTGTGTGTGTGAGGGAGAGAGAAAGACAGAGAGAGACAGATATTAGAATGTCTTAAAATTTCGACTCAATTATACATCAACCATTTCTCTCTTAATAAGCACTAGTCCACAATGATTTCTAGCTGCTCTCTGTTCTCTGGCACTGGTTTCCAGCTGCTCTTCTGCTTCTCTGTCTTCTCCCTCCCCAACCACTTCACTGGTTCGACCTTGTCAGTCAAAATTCCTAAAGGTTACTCATGAAACCATTTGTTTTTAACTGGCCCAGTGGTCAAGTAGTTACCATCACGGAGTTTCAGCTGAGCTAGGTGATGGTGCTGGGAGTTCAAGTCCAGTTTTTATCTTCTTTCTTCTCCTAATACTTCAATGTCTTAAAATTTTAACTGAATTATACATCAGAGAGAAAGAAAGAGAGAGGGTGTGTGTGAGAGAGAGAGATACAGAGATTGAGAGGGAGGAAGGGGAGAAAAAAGAGAAAGAGTTGATGAGGCAGAAAGTGACATTTTATTTGTTGGCATTCTTCCCTGCATCCAGGGTTTGAAGGACCACGAAGTGGCAGACCACATTACGTCTGTGATGCAAGCCGTGGCTGCAGTAAGCATTTTTCTTTAGTGCCGTGATTGGTTGACCATTTGTTGTGATGCAAATAGGAGCTGTCTTTGTTTTGCTTGACAAGTTTGGCATTTTGTTTTTTCTTTAGTAGCTGTTACCTATATTGATGATAAACAGCTATGAAAACACAGAGCACGGTATTGCCTCACAGTTCTGTTTTTACACTTAAGTGCCTTGGGATGAAGGCTTGAGGTTGTCTACTTGTAGGACATGTCTGCTGCACTTGATTTTGTCTTGTTGCTTCTCATTAGAATACTCGCTCTCACAATCTGCCGGCTCGCTCGAAATCACTCATGAGGCTGCATGAGAGAATGCATTCGGTTGTGGCTGGTCTGTCAAATACTGCAGAGCAAACCATGGAGCAGCGTTTGCAGTCAATAATGGACATCATACGTGTCGTGCACCGTCTCAATGATGTACGTTTTTGCCTTTGTGAAGAAGGAGTAGTTTTCAGTATTTTTAATAATATTCTAGTGCATGATTAAATCTGCCTCACATCCAAATCATCCTGTCTCAGTGAAAACCTTCTCAAGTTGCAAGAGATGAAATTATCTTCAAGGTAGCATTATAAAATCAGGCATCAATGCTCACAGACTCCAAGTTGGCATAGTTTCTGCGCATTAGTATCAAATTGATTTCATCGAGGAACTCTTGGCAGCAAAGAGAAACAAAGCCAATTATGTTCGCATGTTTTACCATTGACATGCTCATGATTTCCAGGCTCGTGAATCAGAGGTTTTGTCTAGTCATAAGCATTGGCTGGAAAAATAACCATCTACCAAACTCTATCACATGCCTTGTACAGCGATGGCTGTCATAGGCATCCGTTTATAAGTGTAATGCATCAATTAGGAATTTTTCATTTTCAGTGGTTTGCTTTGTAAGTTGTGCTTCTTTTCTTAAGCTCTTCAGATGCTTACCTTTGTTCAGTTTTTTTCTTTAGCTTGAGAACCCACAGAGTAGTAAGCACCTGCATCGTTGGCGGCGTGTCTTGTCCCAGCAAAAGAAGCAGGCTATTGTCAAGTGCTTTTTGATGGTTCCCATGCATCGCTTGCAAAGGTAAGAATCTCATGTGTAATGGGCAGAGGTGTGTTGATCCGTGAAAGTATGAACAAACTTCGAGGCTGTAGGACAAGACGTCTCGCAAGAAAGTGAACGACTCTACAGTAACGTATGTTTGAACACTTAAGGTAGCACTGAAGGCAAAATTGACCCCCTGAAAAAATCAACTTCCTGTTGTCGCAGCTTCACCAAATTTGGTAGGATTATAATACTCATTGACTAAAGTTCACCACCACCCTCAGTCATGTGATCAAGCAACATCACCCATAGTTATGGCACCACCTTCAAAAACAGACTTCAAATTTTATCTGCAGTTTGCCTCATTGTACAGAGATGAAACTTGGTATGCATGATAAGAAGACAAATTGTAGAGGAAATGTGCGTGGATTCATTGATTGACACCTTCTTGACTGTGAAATCAATGATTTTCGTTAATTATGCATACTTGCCAGCAGCAGACAATCTGGGCTGAATTCTGGTGAATCCATGCGCAGTTCTCTTCCTTTCGTGAGGACAAACCCATTTCCTGAAGCTCAGAATGATCCGAAAAGCCTACAGTGAGATAAAAAAATTCACTATAGGTTTGCTGGTGAGCTTCATTGCCAAAAAAGTCCTTGCCATGAAGGCGGATAATCAATCTGCTGCTGCAATTTGATTGCATCTCACCCTCACCTACCCTGGCAACAACCTGGTATGCAAGCTCGCGTCAGTGCGTCTTCAGAACTAAGAAACCCTGCGCTGAATGCTGAGAACAAGCCTCTACAAGGCGAAATCAGGAGGCTTTCAGGGGTCAATTTCAGTGGCCATTTTTAGTTTCAGCTGACTTCCAAGAGCATGCTGAGCTGGCTGTACTGCAAAGATACAACTCTACTACAGCATGGTGCACGGTGCTAGCTAGACCAGCAGGACCAAGCTGACAACACATAGCTGTGCACATACTATAACGTACTACAGCATGGTGCTACCTGGTGGTAGCTAGACCAGCTGGACCAGTGAAGCGAGCTGACAAAGTACAGCTGTACACATACTACAACGTACTACAGTATGGTGCTTGCTATACCAGCTAGACCAGTGAAGCAAGCTGACAACGCACAGCTGTGAACATACTATAACGTACTGTACATGTACTACATTGTAGCCTACATGAGTCATACCATATAATATGTACAGTGTATGTTGATCTACAGCTTTTGTACGCCTGGGTGACTCACACAGACTATGTATACATGTGCGAGACTGGCCTCACCAATGATGCAGCTGTGACACTGAAAAGCCTTTCTTGCTCCTTGTGCAAACAACTCTGCCAACGCAGTCAATCATGCTCTCAGCAGCGGATAATCTCCCTCTTTTGCTCATGGTTCCAGTTTAGTTTAGGCTGGCTCAGAGATTGCTTGCTCTAAATTACTGATTGACCGTTCATGCAATACCACGCAGGTTTTCCTGAATGCCAAATTGTTTTCCTGCCAAAGTGTACACTCTGTACGCTACATGGTAATACGGTCCATGCGCAATACGGTCTGTGCGTTTTCAGTCGGTAGTCTCCGTGCGTTGACATGTGCCTACACAGCTACACGTACAAGCACGATAGTGCCCATTGCAAAGTGGTGGATACTGAAAGACTTGCATGCCGCATCACATTCGGGGGTGTCCTCATGGCCTGAACTAGTTCGGTTGAGAAACTCAAACTGTGGAAATCATGCTGGACTCACCTTCAAGTCCCCCACCATAACCAGTACCAACTTTGTCCACCACAAGCAAAACCTCTTTTGACTTTTTCTCATCGCTTCCATCCCTATCATCTATAAATCAGAAGAGCAGTCTCTGCATGCTGTACATGTATGTATAGTGCTATGCAAGCCGGTTTGCATCAGCAAACCAAGCTAGCTCTGCCATGCAAAAATACTGTGCTGCAAAATATCTGGCATATTGTCTCAGTATCAATTCCGGTGCGGCGGCACCAGGTGCCAAGCCGTAGGCTAAGTTTCTAAAATGGTGGCCAAAACTCAAGGAGTATTACATCACACACCCTCTTTCGCACGCAAGTCGTTTCCAGAGCAAAAAATGGGGAACATTTGCCCATCAATATCTCTGTGAAATCAACACTGTTCATCTTTAAACTTGAGAATTGCAAAATTCAGGTAACAAGCTTCCCTTTGACCAAATTTTTAAAAAATCTGAAGGGTCAAGTTTTACCTTCAGTGCTACTTTGATATAGCGGCATGATCACCGGCTGCATGGTGTGCCTACGCATGCTAGCTGCTACACACAGACACACAGATAAATACGCACACATGCACACATACATAAACGCAAACATATTTAGACATTCATGTTTGTGTTTTTTTTTTCAGGGTGCTTACCATATGTTTCATGTCAAAACTAGTATGCGATGTTGCAATATATCAGATGCATGCGTATCACCCAATATGTGTTTGTTAGTCGCTTTGCACTTCTCGTCTCACACTGGCATTGGTATGTCTCTACACAGATGTCTGTGTTTATATTAACGTTTGTCTTTATTACTTCCTCTGTTAGGAAGCTTTTGCGTTTTGTTGCATTCTCACTTCTGATCATTGCTTTTGCCTTGTGAAGATGTTCTTTGTTTTCATTCTGACTGTGATTGTTTCTCTCTGGTGTGTCTGTCTTTGAAGGAATCGTGCAATCAACCACTTTCTGCAAGTCTATCGTGATGAGTGGCTGTTGACGGAGTCATTGGACAGGGACAATCTGATGGAAGATTTGAAGGTGTAGAGGAGTTGCTGTTGGGGAATTTGTGGTGTATTACTGAATTCTGGCATGCTGACCAAAATGCTCCATATTTGTTAACCTCACCACATGTGTATGCCTGTTTGTGTTTTGAGAGTCGTCTCAGCTGTTATGACTTTCCTCTACCTTTCTGCGTTTCATTTACCCTCTGCTGCTTGCCTTCCCTCCCCTAGTCTCACACTCTTTCTTTCTCTCTCCCTCTTTCCAGAGGCCTGCTTCAGTGGCAAGCAGTGTTCCAGCCTCCAAATCACCCCTCCCTTTGCCAGGACCTTTACCCACTCCATCTCCAGTCACACCTGCCTCACTGGCAGCTCTTTCTCTGGCTTCTTTGCCATCGCCATTGTCTGCTGTGAAGGGCACCGACGTAAAGCTGCCCGCCATGATATCCTCTGTGGATCCACTGAGACAGCTGATTCAAGTTTTTTCACGGAACGCAAGCTGTTACTCGAAGCAGTTGTAAGGAAGAACAGTGTTCTGATTTGCTGTCTGTGTTTGTGTGGTTGATTTTGGTTTGTCCAAACTCATTATTTTTTTTTGCTTTATTTTAAACAGCTTCACAACTGAGGATTCATTGTACATTCAGTTCTGTGAGATAATGACAAAGGTGAGGTGTTATTTATTTCGTTGTTCAGTTTTTTTTTATACTAAGAAACACCACACATTTTAACAATGTGGCCATAGCGGCTTTTTTCCGGCTCATCAGTGGCCTCGCAGAAGAAACTATGGACACATTCTAACAAAAGCTCAGGTTAAATACAGCAACGATATGACAGGTGACAACAGAAGATGACAAGTTAGTGATAAGGAGACAAATGGGTGCTAGAAGACAGACGAGTGCTAAGGGACACTAGGTGCTAAGCTAGTGGTAGAAAAACAGGTGCAAAGACATGACAAACTCCATTTGCTTGCACAAATTTGGTTGTAACTTCTTAATGTACAATGCCTCCAACACATGAAGAACCACCCTAGTACGTGCTTTACATACTATGGCGAACAACTTCTGGTCAAATGCATATAAGCACTAACTTGTCATCTTCTGTTGTCACCTGTCATATCGTTGCTGTATTTAACCTGAGCTTTTGTTAGAATGTGTTCATAGTTTCTTCCACAAGACCACCAATGAGCCAGGAAGAAAGCTGCTATGACCGTATCGTTAAAATGTATAGTGTTTCTTAGTATAACCAATTTCTTATCTCCTCAAAGTATGTTTAAGTTTTTTTCCTGGTGATGCAGCAATGCAAGTGTTGTTTTGTATGGCTACACAGCTGCTTCATGCCCTTATGTAATTCACACTTCGTGCAGTGCTAACATGTGGTGTCTTTTTGAGCTTGTAATATCTTTGCTGTGAATACATTATGGTGCCTAGTGCTGTACATGGGCTGTGTTTATGTTTGCCAAAGCACATTTGTTTTTTTTATGTCTTTATTGGTAGCACTTTCTTTTTCTACATCTGCTTTACAGACAGCCCTCTCTATGTACCTGTTCTCATTTTCAAATATATGTTGACCCACTCTCTGTTACTCTGTCTGTCTGTCCGTCTCTCTCTCTCTCTCTCTCTCTCTCTCTCTCTCTCTCTCTCTCTCTCTCTCTCTCTCTCTCTCTCTCTCT